>ML777734.1:1422647-1444830 GCA_009831015.1 Picea engelmannii
CTCTTTATATGTTTGGAAGAAATGTTAAATTTTATGTGCTTTAGCAATCCATACAAAAACAAAATGTTTTAATTTTTAGATAATCCTGTAACTTTTTTTTCCATTGTGAAATATTTGTTTTATTATATTATGTTTTATAAAAAAATTAATTAAAATCGGATTACATGCACAAATAAAAGACTATGTTTCTATTCATTGAGTTTTCCATAATCTTGAATCATTAATGTTTAAACTTGTATATTTAGAATATAAGTTCTTTATATTATAATATTGCACAATTAGTAACAAAGATATATTAATTTCTTTTAGAAATTAGAATATATAAAGTAGGGAATATAAAATGTGTCAAAAATGAAACTCATCTCTATATTGAAGAGGCTAGACTACAAAACTTTGTATATATAAATAAAACTAACTTCCATAAAACCCCAAAAAAAAATTGTGCTTTAAGTGCCAAAAAAAAATTGAGATTAAAAACATAAAACAAAGTACTAGAAAGTTCATCTATTGAAAGTATATAAAAATCCATTTCTTGTAGGCTTAAATATGTTCGTGTCTTTGTAAGTAGCACCTATTTATACAAAAAGACTTATCAAATCTCTAAATTTGTAGCCCAAGTTACTTAAACTTGGTGCATTGTTTAAACTTCAAAATAGCCAACCTAGTGGGTTTTGTGAGAGCACTACTAGTTGAACATATATGTTCTATGTATTGTTTGCGAGACATGAACCCATGTGCTTTCAATTCCTTTGGTGTGATTCTTGTCCTCTTAACCATAGCATAATCATTCACCTTTTTTTTCTCCTGTAAAAGTTACAACACTATTAATAAATATCCAAATTGATATTGCTATAATAAAAACACGAGTATAGGGTATAGAACTTACCTCTCCTATTTTTTCTTCAAGTGGAGGTGAATGTTGTACTGGTTGAAGATAATGTGGTTTATGGTGGATTTAAAAAAAAAAGGTGTTGCATTCCCACCATCATTTGTGTGAAAAAGAGATTTTGGAGATGTATATGTTTTATTGTAAACATAAAATTAAAAGAAGATATAAGTATGCAACTAAAACATAATTAAATGTAAAATTTTGTTAATGATTATCTAATAGTATAAATACCCCAAATGGGGTGACATGCGGCGACACCTTGCCACATGGCTCAGCATCAAGCCACAGCTTAAATGTTGTAGGCCGCTCCCCATCCCTTTTGCATTTACAATGGTAGCCGACCATTACAGCCGCTATACGAAGGAGGGAATTCTCCCTAGCGCAAACACACTTGCTTAGCCAACATTTAGTATGACAGGGTTAATTGGAAGCCATGCGAAGCCGTCATTTGGAAATTCAAAAGTTGGAGAGCCTGGATAGAGTTGGTTCACTCTCGTTTTGGACCTCCCTGTCAGTTGGGAGCTCTGGTGCAGTTTTGGTTCATTCTCTCTGTATCTTTATCCACCCCCATTCAACAATGACAAGGAAGCGAGGCAGGCCTTGCCAAGGCTCAGCCTGGTACACCCACAAAGAGCAGAGGCAAAGGAGGAAGAACCTAGAATGTGCTCTGTCAATGGAAACTTCCATTCTCCAGCAGAGAGCACGAGCCGACCAATTGGCACTCCATGCCATTATCACTGAGCCTAGGACAAAATGTGAAATGCACACCATGGAAATTGAGCCTGGAATATGTCTGAAGGGAGGCATTGTGGACGAGTTTCCAACCTGTTATACTGATGAAACATCGTACCTAGAGGATTTAGCGACCACCCTGGAACCCCAAGCCACGGTGCCTGAAATACAGGCTGGAAGCGGTCCGAAGGGAGAGCCAGCAGATGAATTCCCAATTTTTATTATTGAAGAGATACCATGGATGGGTGACTACAACCCCACTAGCCATGTTGAGAAGGAAACGGATGAGAACGAGGCTCGGGACAATGCATGCGCAGAAAGGAATGTGGACGAGACCAGAGTAGGGATGAATGTGGATGCAGCCAGAGAAGGAATTGTGTTTCTTAAGCTAGGCATATCAATAACAATGGAGAATCAGTATACAATTGATAACAAAAATAAATACCATCTAATGTTCAAATGTCTTGAAAACAATGCATGCAAAAAAATTGACTCAACTGTGTACTCATTGTTATTACTAGTTTCCCCAGAGTTTAATATATGGGTATGCTCATCGAACTCTTCTTCCCCTACATCATTAGAAGGCCTTGTTCTTTCTTTTTGTTGTAAATAAATATCTATGCATTTAGATGTGTCCATACGTCTATGAGGTAAACTTTGATCCCAACAATTCATTTTTTCATGAATTTTTTTCTTTGAATCATCATTGAGCTGATCAAACGTAGGAACTGACTACGAAAATGAGTTTCAATGAATTTAGTCAATAAAAATTAAATTATATTATTAACAAAACACACAATTACAAATGTCAATAAATACTTACAATGGAAATAATTCTTCATTGACAAATCTTTTATATTCCTACTTTTATGCACGATACAACCTTGCATCTACATCATATTGAATTTTTTCATTCTGTCTTTTAACCTTACTTGGTGATTTCGTTGCACGTTTAACATTTTCATGTCTTACTCGACCTCTTGGGTGTGGGGGAATTGGAGGGAGATTGTGTTTTATCACACGATGGTGATTAAGGCCAGATAGTTTTGATCTGGTCATGATATTCGCACAATCACCAACTTTGATAACTACATCCCATTCATGTCTATTTTCCTCCATTTTCTCAATTCCCTATAAATGAATATGTAAACAACAATGATGTTAGAATGACTATAAAAACACCTTTAAATAAGAAGAAACTATTCTATATGCCTATATATTCTATAAATTAGATCTATGCTTATGCGTGCTAATAAAGACATTTATACATACAACATAGGTTGTGATGTCTCTTCTATGCCTTATAATGATTTTCGTGTTAATACCAAGATTTGTAGTTAAAAACAATCACCACATCATCTCATAAATTAGTCATAATAAGGAAAAAGAAAAAGAAAAATATTAAAATATTTTTATTTTAATTATATGTTTAATATGATTTTTAAGTTTATTATGTAAATTTTCAGTAGATTTCTATTCTAATTATATGTTTAATATGATTTTTAAGTTTATTATGTAAATTTTCAATAGATTTCTATGGTTTATGTTCTTAACTTTTTAAGTTTATTATGAAAATTTCTAATAGATTTTTATGATTTGTGTCATTAACCTTCTAAGTTTATTATGTAAATTTCCAATAATTTTTTATGGCTAATATCATTAACCTTAGTAATCAATATTTATATCTTAATTCATTAACCTTTGCGCCCAATACTTATACTTAGAACTATGAATTATGTTCATAAAAAAATCATGTGAATTATCTTTTGTGAGGTGGGTCTCCTCACTCACCTTACAGGACTCTACCTGCACATAAATTCCTTAACTGGAACAATTCCAATCGATATTTCTAGTTGTAGAGAGCTTGCAGAGTTGAGGCTTGACTCGAATAAACTCTCAACTCTCAGGTGCCATTCTAGACGAAATATCAAAACTCGAATGGATGACTTTTCTCAACTTGTCCTGCAATATGCTCAGCGGCACGATCCCTTCGAGCCTGGGAAAGTGCATGAGACTCCAAAATATGGACATTTCCTGTAACAAGATTATAGGTTCCATTCCCAGATTAGTGGCTAGCTTGAAGGGATTACAGATAAACTTCAATCTATCTCATAACCTATTAAGTGGTACAATATCATCTGAGCTAGGAGGAATCAAAATGGTGCAGTTGTTGGATCTGTCTAATAATAATCTATTGGGAGAAATCCCCTCTTCTTCGGGGTCTCGATTTATCAAGAAATTATCTATAAGGTCATATGCATGTGGCTCTATCATGTCTGCGGAACTTGGACCTATTTCTAAATCTATCAAACAATCTCTTAGAAGGAGAGATCCCAACAGAATTAGGAGAACTTATGCTCTTGATAAGTCTAGATTTATCTTCAAATATTCTCACGGGAACATACCATCTGAATTGGGAAACTTGACAAGCTTTAAATCTCTAAAATATTTTGAACAATGAACTTCAAGGTCTCATTCCTCAAGTTGGGATTTTGACAAGTTTTAATTCGACCAATTTCTTGGGGAACAATAATCTTTGCGGTGTGTTCTTCCCAAAGCGGCCCTGCACCACAAAGGGAGCTCTCCATTCTCATCGGCATACCATTCTTGTGGTTTCTACAGTTATTGCAGCAAGTGCAATAGTCATTTTACTCTTTTGATTTGTATTTATTTGTTGTTATCGGAGCAGAAGAAAAAAGAATATTACGGAATCAAAGGAAATCAATATGCCTAAATATCTATTGACGAGGTTTACTAGAAAATATTTAGAGAATGCGACAGACTCATTCAGTGTCGATAACATAATTGGAAGTAGCAGCATCAACACTATGTAAAGAGGCATTCTGAGCAATGGTAATGTAGTGGTTGTGAAAACAATGAAGATAGAAAACTCCAAGGATGTGGAATGATGTTTTAAAAGGGAGCTCTATACCATGGCTTGTATTAGGCATCAAAATCTAGTTAAAGTGGTGGGATATGCATGGGATAGTAGGTTATGATTTGTAAAAAAATTAAACCTAATTGTACAAATTGTAGGACATACTTATTTTATTTAGAACTGTTCGAGTTTCAAAGGACGAACAAACAAGCACCCTGTTCGTAAAAAAAATTAAACTCAAATGCCGACATTACACTATCACATTCTCATGAATTAGCTTACTACTTGTGAACAGGTGGAGGACAAACATTTTGTGACCAATGGTGGATTACAGAATTGCACACTGTATAACGTTTTAGGGCTTCCACAAGATGCATATGCATACTGGTTTTCGTGTTAATGCTTGCTTCTGCGTGCTTAGGTGGGAGATCAAGCTCAGCTCCTACTTCTGGCAGAGATAGACGTGGACTTCTATTGCCTTAAGTCACTAAGATCCTGGTAAATTCTCTGGTTAATTCGGGGCATAAATTTGGATTGAAAAATTATGTTAGTAAAATGAAACCCACAAGTAAAAATGGTTGGTAATAAGTAGTTAAAACGAATTAAATCAAGATAGTGTCGTCCAATCCCAATCACTTCGAATCCGATCATTTACCTGATCCCAATCACTTCGAATCTGAGCATTTACCAATTAATTAAGGTGTCTTTCACTCATTGGTACTCTAAATCGAGAAGCACACAACCACATTTAAAGAAATGCAATAACGCACAGGCTGAAATCAATGCATGGTTTACTGGGAAATGGTGAGCCAGAAAAGATAATGGATGGATGCAAGTTAATGGACCATCATTCTCCATGAAAACCTGCATCAATTGATCTGCATACTTACCTGTGTACTTCATATTTACTTGAGGAACCATGCACTAAGACAATGATTGGCTTAGTGCATGGTGCATAATGCTTGCCCTTGGTCTATGCCATTCTTGTGTTAGTTTTGTGGAAGACGAATTCAATCTTCTAACCATAAGCATGTCTTGATTATGTGCCCTAGCCCCCATGTCATTGTTTCTTCTCCCTATCCTTGTCTGCAAATTGCCTCACCTTATTATCAATCTTAGACTTGCGATGAATCCAAAATATCCTATCATACCTTATAAATAATAATGTGAGAACTTGAAGATTTATGATAAGGTGAGGGGAGAGCCCATGAATCTTTGAATCTTACCTAGCCTCAGGAGAATACTCAACCTTTTCAAGGTATCTATCTATAATCCCAAGAGGGAGAGAGTGAAACCCCACGATTTGATAAGAATAAAAAGAAGATCACCACCAATACTTGTTATTGCTTCTAGTTATTCTCAAATCCCAATCAATATCATTTTGCCTCATAGAGAAGGGAAGGGGTTTGACCAGTTATTTCCATTCCTATTTCCATTTAGCATGGTTAGTTTACTTCCCTAAAAAGGATATAATGAATGGTTATATAACGCACATCCAACAAAGTTAATACGCTATTCCATATCATAATAGGTCCATATCTTAAACGTTCTCACTAATGTTGCAATAAGAAACCACTTGTTAATTTTATCTTGTGACTCCCAAACATGTGTGACTAATAAGATAAAACATGTCATGATCTCTTTCAAGCAGTGGCATTTTCCCTTTACCTGTGCAAAAGATCATCTGGGTGGCTTGGTTAGATATGAAATATTCTTATTAGAATCATATAACATGGCCAATTAATGTATCTAATTACCCAACCCAACACCCTTGTCAACTTGAGACAAAGTAGGGGGTTTCTAAGTCCTATTCCATCAATCCCCCATTTAGTTTCGCCACATGCATATCTGGTTTTTGGTGGAATTGGATGCCAATGATTCCACTTGAATAAAATGGAACGTATCCATTAACAAACCATTTCATTATGTTCCCATCCATTGTTTAGAGAAAAGGTGGTGGGTGGCTCAGGACTATCATGAGGAGTGAAGATCAAGGCCTTTAAACACTTAGAAAACCTTCTAAGTCAGAGAGATCTGAAAGCTCAGGAGGAAGAACGACAATGGTCGTTGGAATACCAATCTCGAATACTCGATGACTATTAGATCAATGTCCCATGAACAAAGGAAGCGTAGAGGAGAAGTTTAGATCTGATCTGTTGGATTTGAGCATCGAGGCTCAACAGTTATTGGATCCAAAAATAAATGCACGAAGGTTAAGCCTTTGTATGAGCATAGGAGAGAGGACTTGTCAAATTCCCGAAGTCCTGAAGTAAGCATGGACTATCCATCGTCAAGATTGACAGGTGTCACACGATCCTCAAAATTTGGAGCAAATCACTTCAAGGATTTTTTAGTTTGAGACTTGAAGCACCCAAAGCCTGGAGAGCTGGATTAAATGTCAGCCATTGGATCAATTTTGAGTGGAAGGATGGGATAAGCTAGAAAAGCAGCATAACATAAAGATCAAGTTGTCGATATAAGTTCATGATCAAATGAACAACATTCACTTTGGATCTAAAGAAGTGAGGAAGTTACACTCTGGAGAGATTGAGATTTGAAATCCCCAGAATGTGAAGTTCTGTCAGTCGTCCGGTCAATTTCAAGTGGAAGGATAGGATAAGTTAGCAGAGCTACATCGCAAAAAGATCGAGCTATTGATCTAATATCCTAATCGAATGAACAACATTCACTTTGGATATAAATATGCGAGGATGTTACACTCCTGGAAGTTTGAGATTTGAATCTCGAAGCCTGGAAATCTGAAATGAATAAGGACTGTCGAATTTGGAGATCAGACGATGACCGTTAGATCGGGGAGATCTACGTCAGCAGATTACATCAGAAAATCATGTCCTTGAGGACATGTGGCAGACCATGTCAGCATGGACATGTGGTGGATCCACGTCAGCAATGACATGTGGCGCAGTCAGAGAATGACAAGTGTCAAGTTGATTCAACACTCTAGGTATGTGAAAATCACAAATCAGAGTGACACATGGAAACATATAGGCTCATGACATGCCATCAAGTGAAAAAATTAACATCAATCTGGAAGTTTTACTTCGAGATATTTACCACCAGCAGATTCCCCGAGTCCCGAAGTCCCGGAGCAGAGGATAGTTGTTGGATTAAAGAGGACACACATCAGTGGATTATCAACTACGGGAAAAAGCAAAGGAAGGATGAAACAAAGATGAGAGTTTGAGAATTGAAAGTCCTAAATTCTAGACTCGCGGAGGAGATCATGATCGTAGATTAAGGAGGACATGTGTCAACATATCTTCCATTCTGAAAGATATCCAGTTAGAAACAACAGGGTTGGCTCACGTTCAGACACCCATAATGAAAAATTGCGATAAGATATGAACCGTTGGATCCACATGACATGTGGTGAGAGATCAACATTTTGTTGACTCGCGAACTAGAAATGTCAAAAAGAGATTTGCAGGAACTTGCGATATCATGAAACACAAAATCACAAAATGCCTTTTTGAATAGGGGTTGTGGTCATAGCCAAGGTCACATAGTCAGCAGGTTAAGGGAGGAGCTAGCATGTCACTAGGCTCTACATCGGAGATCACTTAAATCGCGAAGCACCCTTTTGATTAGCGAGTGTTCATAGCTAGTGGTCGCAACAACAAACATTAAAGGGAGGAGCTAGCATAGGTAGGCTCTATTTTGGATACCGAGAGTTGGAAAAGTCAATATGACTCATAGGAAAATAGCCGAAATGCGAAATCATGAAAATCATTTTTGATAGGCGTCTTATCACAGTTCATGGTCATGTGAAAGGAAGGGCCTTAGCCAGAAAAGATAGTGCCCACTATGTAGTTTTTCTCAGAAATGGAAACGGTGCCAAGAGCATGAGCGCGCAGAGGTTCTCTAGGGAACTAGTAGAAACCATTGACTATTTCTGCTAGATAATTCGAAGAGGTTTCAGGGTGATCGCAAGAGGAGCTAAAGATTCTCAAGGTAACTGCCAATAGTATGAAGATTAATCATAGAGACAATTGACAAATTGAAAAGTGATGAAGATTTGCGACAAATAGAGAGGCTAAAGAATCTCAGAATAATGGTCATTCAAGATGAACAAACTCAGTGTAACTGTCAGAGAAGATGAAGATCTATGTGGATGATATGGAAGAGGACTCGGTGGGTGAATGTCATGAAGAATGGAGAAGTGAGGCATAGCTCTTTGATAGTTTTTGCATGAGGGAAGAATTTGGTTGTGTAGAGGACCATACGAGTATATAAGAGATGCAACACATAGAATGGTGTGGCTTTTGTGGAGAGTGATTCATGCATGTAGAATCATGTTGTGCTCAAAAGTTGAAGCGTAGAAGAAGAGAGGAACATAAATGCATATCTAAGAGAAGAACAAAAAGCGCAGCAGATGCGAGGAGAGAGACATTGATACAGCCAGAGCAGAGCAGTGTAGCAGAACAATGATGAGACTGGTAAGCCATAGATAAATGTTGTATCACTATGATAAAGTTGTAAAATTAAAAGATTTATATTTCAAGGTGGTAGGGAGGTTCTTGGGAGGATTGGTGTCCTTAGAGTTTCAAGTGGGTGCTTGAACACAAGGAGTTGTAGCTTCCATCTGGTTGCATCCAGAATAAACATGGTGGTGCAAGGGAGAACTATTGTTCTTTGTTATACAGGTCAGTCCCTGTGTGACTAGAAGTTGGTGCTTCCATCCAGTTGGTGCTAGAACACTTAGGGAGTTGGTGCTTCCTTCTAGTGGGTGCTAGAGAAACTTGGGAGTTGGTGCTAGAAAAACTAGAGAGTTGGTGCTTCCTTCTAGTGAGTGTTAGAGAAACAAGAGAGTTGGTGCTTCCTTCTAGTGAGTGTTAGAGAAACAAGAGAGTTGGTGCTCTCAACAAGTTGCAGCTTGCAAAACAGAGGTGGTAGCCTCACAATGAGTTGTTGCTCATAAGAATGACAATGTACAAAAAATAAAGATTACTTATCATAACAAGAAGAAGAGGTTTTTTCCTTTATGGGTTTCCTCAGGAAATATCTATCTCTGTATATTTCATGTGTGTGATTGATGTTGAATATTCTATTGCTTATCTCCCTGCATTATTGTGATTTCCATTGAGCACTTTGTAAAGAGCTTAAAATAAGCATAATTGTTTAAGTACGATAACAACTGATTCAACCCCCTCCCCCCCGTCTCAGTTGTCCAACAAAATTCATGGAGGTGGGTAACACTTTCATGACAATTGGATCTCCAAAATTCTGAAAGACGTTTTTTCGGCCGAACTTATATTTTTTCGGTCGAAAGCTCTTTTTTTTGGCCGAAATATGTTTCAGGTGAACCTTTGAACATCAAATCGAATGGTACAGTTATGACACCGTCGATTTCTGTGTATAATTTTAGCAGGGCATATTTTTTTCATCCGGTAACCTCTTTTCAGATGAAAGATATTCCAGCGGAAAAGATATTTCAGCCAAAAGCGTATTTCGTTTGAACTATTCTTTCGGTCGATAAAAAAATTATATATTTTGAGCACATCATTATTGTTACACTTTTTTGAGCTCTTGGCGAGTGATAATGGTTTCTTGTTGAGTGTTAGTGAGTGATAGTGAGCTCTTGGAGCTGACGAGTTGGGTGGTCGTATTGGCGTCGTGTTGGTGCGGTCGAGCGTTCGTGTTGGTGCGGTCGGGCATTCATGTTGGTGGTCCTGTGGGCGGTCCTATTGGTGCACATTCCTATGGGCAGATGTGCATTTGAAGCGTTGGAGCTGCAGGTAAGTCTAAAATCAAGTTTTCAATTTCAATTTAATTTTTTTTAATTTTAATTTTAATTGATTTAATCTTTGTGCTTGGCCACGGGGGCCAACCCTGTGGCCAAGCCATGGGGGTGCCAATGGATTGGCCATAGGGATGACCCCCAGGGGACAAGTCACAACCCGTGGACTATGACTTGGCCGCAGGGGGCCAACCCTATGGCCAAGTTGTGGGCGTATTTAATTATATTTTAATATTTTTACGTTAATTAGTATTTTACATATTATATTTTATATTTTGATAAAACTAACAAAAATATAAAAATATGTTGTGTAATTAAATACTAATTTCTGTAATTAAATGTTACACAATATATTTTTATATTTCTGTTAGTTTATATTTGTTAATTAGTATTAATTTCTTGGTACTGTGCAACATTAATATTTATGTTAATTTTGTCCCCAAGGTGTAGGACAGTCGGTGACAGAGTGTGCTGTTAAGGTGCTCCATGGTGTTAAATTCACCGATTCGAAACCTGTAGGGACAAAAATCCAACCATGTTAAGGGTTGGTGTGTCTCAGGCCGGGTGCGATCCCTGGTTGATTTTGACGGCTTAGATGCCCCTGATTTGTGTTTCCTTAGCCACAGGTTAGTCCCACATGTCACGAACAAACTAACAAACTATATATATATATATATATATATATATATATATATATATATATATATATATATATGTTAATTTTAATTTTGTTAATTAGTATTTAGATTTTATATTTACAATATTTTTATTTTATTTTATATTTTTATCTTTTTCTTTAAATATAAATATGTTTTTATATTTATAAATAAATCTGTAAATATAACATATATATATATATATATATATATGTAAATATAACAGATCTATAAATATAGATATATCTAAGTACAATTATATCTAACTACATTGAATTATAAAACATTTACTGCCACTAAAAACAAATTATACATCTAATTACAATTTATGTTAGTTTAATATTTGTTAATTAGTATTAATTTCGTGGTACTGTGCAACATTTATATTTATGTTAATTTTAGTTTCGTTAATTAGTATTTAGATTTTGTATTTACAATCGTTTTCTTTTCTTTTATATTTTTATTTATTTTTCTTTAAATATAAATATGTTCCTATGTTACAAATAAATCTGTAAATATAACATGTATATCTATAAATATAACAATAATAGATCTGTAAATATAGATATATCTAAGTATAGTTAGATCTAACTACATTGAATTATAAAGCATTTACTGCCACTAAAAAAATATTATACATCTAATTACAAGAATTATATAGAATTTACTGTCACTAAAAACAAATTATACATCTAAGATCAACTATTGCATTGCAAATTGCAATCTTAGATTAATTACACTACTTTGAATCTATCATTCAAAATTACAATTTAAACAACTAAAACTAACACTAAGCGATTCTTGGTCAATTAGATTTCTACATATACAAAATCATTTGATAATTCAAGTGCCCAACAAATATACATATTCATTTGTTAATTCGAGGTCCCAACAAATATACATATAACTTATGCACATTATTTTCTATCTTATAATTTATAATGGAATATTTGTGAAATATACATATAATGGAATATTTTTAAAACATATATATTTAATTTTTTTTTAATAAATTTAAAAATAAAATAGGAAGACACTTTAAAAATTACATGTTTATAAGTTGAAATTATACACACAAACAATAAATTTATAAACAATATGGATTTACTTAAAAATGTGAATTTGATATAGACACTACTAAATAATTTATAAACAATGTGGATTTAGTGAATTTAATATAGACATTTAACAATCAAATATTAAGAATAGAGTAAGAATTTAAGTCATTAGTTTGTGCTTGAGCAATCGACCATGAGTCGAATCGACTATCTTTCACTCCAGTGTTAAAGATTTAGATTCAAATGCCTTTCTTTTCTGTGCATAGGTAATCTCTTATTAAAATTGGTTGTGACTTGGCCATGGGGGACTAGCCCTGTGGCCAAGACGTGGGCATGCCCATGGCCTAGCCACATGGCTGGACCCCGCAGCCAAGTCACAATCATTTCAAACGTTTTTTATTTTATAAAAATTTCATAAAAATTTCAAATTGTCCAACTTTTTATTGCAAATGTTTTGTATTTTATAAAAATTTCATACCTTTTGGAATTCAATTTATAAATCCACTTTTACATATGTAATATTAGATTATCATAAGTTATAAATATTATTTTACAGATTGTTGATTATGGAATTCCTTGTTGTAGTAACCACTTTATCTTGCCTCAAAAAAATTTAAAAATAAAATAGGAAGACAATTTAAAAATTACATGTTTATACGTTCAAATTATACACACAAACAATAAATTTATAAACAATAAGGATTTACTTAAAAATGTGAATTTGATATATAGATATTAATAAATAATTTATAAACAATATGGATTTAGTGAATTTGATATAGACATTTAACAATCAAATATTAAGTTTTTAAATTTGATATAGACATTCAACAATCAAATATTAAGAATAGAGTAAGAATTTAGAATAGTAACTTTAGTCATGAGAATGAATGCAATGCAACGAGCTAGTTGGGCTAGATAAGTACTTAGCTTTGGCGGGGAAGAATTTATTCCCGTATCTTTATTGGGAAGCGATCTGGTAGTTTTTTTTCTAAATTATGTTGCTATTTTTCATTTTCCTTTGTGTTTATTCTATGCAAATCTTGAAAGCGGAGAGGTATAAAGAATCTTCATTGGAATGGTCGAAGATTTCTAAGATGCAAAACTCCTTGTCGTATTTCAAATCTAATACCAATTAGATGCCGGAGTAGGCTAACTCAGAAGCAAACAAACCTATTTTTTAGGTAAATTTTTGGGCCTGAATCCGGTAAGATTTTCAGAGGTAGTCTAAGTTTTGCATGGATCAAAGTTCCATGCATATCAAAACCTTTCCTTTGAGGTTTTTCCCCATTTTAAACCAACCCAGATGCTCAGAAAATGGATCAGAGTTCTAGAGTTCTAGATTGATCAGAAATTTAAAAGTAGGTTGCCCTAAAACCTACCGGAAAGATAACTCCGGAGAGAAGATGAGGAGAGTTTAGTAGCGATTTTTTGGTTTTTAGATTTCTAAGATATAAATAAATAAATATTTTATGGGTATGCAATTTTGATAAAAAAACATTATATAATATGAATTAATTTAAAATTAGATAAAAAAAATGTAAACACATTTTCATCATATATAGACTTAGGTTTTCAGTTATCGTGGATTTTTTTTAATATTTAAAATTTTTATTAACTTCTCATTAAATTCAATGACTAAAAAGTCCATAATTTTTATATTTAAATTTTTTACATAGACTTAGGTTTTTAGTTATGGTGGATTTTTTTCCATATTTAAAATTTTTATTAACATTTTGTTAAACTCCAATGAGTAAAAAGTTCATAATTTTTATATTTAAATTTTATACTAATGAAGAAAATTTATTTATTTGATAAAATTTTCTTATATTTGAATTTTTTTTATTTGAATTTTCTATCCCATTCTAAAAAAAATCCATTTAATACAAAATTAATAAAAACATTATGTAGCCATAATAAAAATGTTTCGCTACAATATCCAAAAAATAGAACATGTCAAATTTGAGACACTATATCTACATAAATGAAAATTCGGAGGATGTAGATACATACCTCAGCACAACCTGAAGAAGAGCACATTACAAATTGAGGCACTTTCCATGCTCAATGAATGTGGACATCATCAAATTCATGTTTGTTTTTCAAATAATGGTTTTTAGTACAAAATATTTTCCAACCTAGGGGCCAAATTTCACGAGAGGGGAAAATTTAGATTTCAATTTCAATTACAGTCACAAGTCTAGCAAAGGATATGTGAATGATAACTATCATACCCCAGAAGGGATTGTTTGTTTGACTATCGTCATTGAAAAAGGTGATGATAAAGAATCAATATCTATTGTCAAGGATTGATGATATGCTCGATCAGATGAAGGGTGCGACGATGTTTTCAAAGATAGATTTGCGATCAGGGTATCGCCAGTTACAGATTAAGGAGGATGATGTCCCTAGAGTGCTTTAAAATGCGGTTTGGACATTATGAGTTTACTGTTTTACCGTTTGGACTGACAAACGCCCTAGGAGTATTTATGAGTTTGATGAACAGGGTGTTCCGTGAGTACTTGGATAAGTTCGTCCAAGTATTCATGGACGATATTTGATTTACTCTTGGATGGTGAAGGAGCATGACGAGAACTTGTGCTTGGTACTACAGTGCCTACAAGAGAATAAATTGTATGGGAAGTTATCCAAACACTCATTTTATCAATCGAGGATTCTCTACTTAGGGCATATAACCTCTCGCGAAGGTGTCATCGTTGATCCAACAAAGGTCGAGGCTATTGTAGAATGGCCTGCACCAACGAATGTCCTGGAAGCACGTAGCTTCATGGGTTTAGTAGGTTATTATCGACGACTCATCGAGGGATTTTCGAAGATAGAAAATACAATCACATAATTGCAGAAGAAGAACAAGAAGTTTGTTTGGAACAAGAAATGTGCGGAAACATTTCGGAGGCTCAAAGAGTTGTTGACAACAACACCGATACTAAAGGTCCATGGCAGGGACGTAGACTTCTTGGCATGCACTGACACATCCAAGGAAGGCTTAGGCAGAGTCTTGATGCAATATGGTCGAGTGATCGCTTGCATCTCGAAGAAAATGAGAAGGCATGAGGAGAACTATGCAACACATAGTTTGGAGTTGTTAGCCATTGTATATGACTTGGAGATTTGGAGACATTACCTAGTTGGATGAAAATTTGAACTAAGGACGGACCACT
The DNA here is from genome assembly GCA_009831015.1 of Picea engelmannii. Classification (NCBI taxonomy): domain Eukaryota; kingdom Viridiplantae; phylum Streptophyta; class Pinopsida; order Pinales; family Pinaceae; genus Picea; species Picea engelmannii. The sequence goes on from ML777734.1 coordinate 1,437,801, forward strand.
ATGGTTACAACACATATTTACGCAAAGAGACCTGAACGCGGGACAACGACATTGGTCAGAATTTCTTAGTGAGTATGACTTCAAGATTACTTACATAAAAGGGACATTGAACTGAGTGGTAGATGCATTGAGTCAGAGACCACACATCTTTTTGGTGTTTCCTCTTCAGACGAATCTACATGAAAATAGTCTAATATTACAATGCGACGATGACTGGTACAAAGAGGTTGAGGATTTTATCGAACAAAACATAATGATGGTACCAATATTTGAAGGATTTACGTTTGACAATGATGGATTATTGAGGTTTAAAAATCGGATTTACATACCACCAAATGACAAGTTGAGGAGCTTGATCCTAAACGAAGGTCAGAGAGAAGTATACATGGCTCACCTGGGAGTCACGAAGATGACGGAAAACCTTAAACCCTTATTCTTCTGGAAAGGAATGAAGGTAGACATAGTCAACTATGTGGCCAGATGTCTAGAATGTCAGCAGGTAAAGGACGAACATAGACATCCAGCAGGGTTACTACAGCCACACGCTATTCTGGAAACAAAATGGGAGGTTATTTCAATGGATTTTATTGTTGGATTTCCACTCACGGCAAGTAGACATGACTCAATTTTCGTAGTAGTCGACACTCTGACGAAGCGTGCTCATTTCATTCCTATGCGAAAGATGTATCAGGCACCTGACATAGCTAGAGTTTTCATTAGTGAGATTGTGAGACTGCATGGCGTGCCTAAGAGGGTTATATCCGATCAAGGATCGGTGTTTACTAGACGATTTTGGACTAGTTTCCAAGAGTTCCTGGGAACCCAACTTAACTTTAGTACTGCATATCTCCTTGAGAGAGACGGGAAGACCAAATGAACAAACCAAGTCTTGAAAGACATGTTGCACATGTACGTGATGGACCGACAAAAGCGTTGGGAAGAATTCATGTCACTAGTAGAATTCGCTTACAGCAGCAGATACCAAGGCATCGTTAAGATGGTGCCCTTCAAGCTTCTTTATGGGTGACCGTGTCAGACGCCTTTGAGTTGGGATCAGCTTGAGGATAGATTCCCGATGGGATCGGAAGCGATCCAAGAAATGGAAGATTAAATGCAAACTATAAGAAAAAGGATCAAGGAAGTGTAGGATCATGAAAAGAGTTATGTCAATGCGCGTTGTGTCAACCGTAGTTACGATGTGGCGATAGAGAATTTTTGCAGCCAAAACTGCATAAGAGTTCAAACAAGTTTGGAAAAAGGGGGCTAAACTATCTCCTAGGTTCGTAGGATCCTACGAGATTGTGGAAAAGAGAGGCCCATGGCCTAATGACTAGCCTTGCCTGATTCTTAAGGCGTATGCATGATGTCTTTCACGTCTCTATTTGAGACATTATGATTAGTGATCCTACACATGTTTCACTTGAGCACCTTGCATGTGTCATATGAGGGGGCGCTCACGGCTGAGCCAATCTGCATCCTGGATCATGGCATTCGACAACTACGGTGTCGAACAGTAGATCAGGTCAAGGTCCAATGGGAAAACTATAGGCCACACTCGGCGACCTCGGAGGACGGATATGATATGCGCCATCAGCTTCCATTTTTGTTGGATAGATAGACTTATGATATTGTGATACACATTATTTCGACACTTATATACTGTGAAACTTCGGGACAAAGTTTAGACCAAGAGGGGTTGTATGTAACATCCCTCTCTTGCATGCACTGAGCAAACTTATTCTTTGAGGACACTTGCTTGTAAGAGATCCAGATTATTATACCTTTGACCGTTGATTATTATTATGAGGCATTATGGATGTGATTATATGTTATTTTTCTATATTGACTTAGACAGGTGATATTGAATCGGTTCTCTTGAGTGTGCAGGATTTGGACCTCGAGGATGTTGAGGCATCGATGAACCACTTGGACTCCGGATTGAGTTAGGGAGTGGACTATTGGGGTTTGATTGTTGTATATATATGACGTTTGTGCATCTGATTAGATGATATGATTATGGATATTATTTCTAACATGATTCATTAATGATGCAGGCTGACGATAGTTTGCTGACCAGAATCACATGAGGAGTAGAGGGGTCATGCACAAAAACCATAGACGTTGAGGGAGAGGTGTGGACAACATCCCTTCCACAGCCTACTAGCAGTCCTGTCGTGGCTCGAACTGTAGGTTAATGACTACCTAGTTCGAGAAGATCCACAATGTCGTGAGGGAAGACTATGACAGTCACTCATGATGATTCTAAGGGGCGTGCAATAAGGCAAGGGCCTTATTCCTTAGAGGCCCTTAGTCTCCCACAAGATCACATGGTGGACTATTGACTCCAGGGGTTTTTGATGTCTACCAAGTCATTCAAGAGGCGAGTGGCACCCTTGGAGCATGGAGTGTGTCCTGAAGGGCACGCCGCATAAGAAAAATGGAAATAGGCGAGTGGCACCCTTGGAGCACCTAGTGTGTCCTGAAGGGCACACCGCATTATTAAATAATAAATGAATAAACCTATATGGCCTTAGAACGAATAATGTGATGAGAAATATTTTAAACAATTTCCTTAATAAAATGTCACCCAACCTAGGAAATAACGTCTAGGTCTAAGTGATACTTGTGATAATATATATATATATATATATATATATAATGATATGATAATCATCATTCATCATGTGACAAGAAGGGGGTAAGCAATTCAATTGATTTATAAAAATCTTTTTGGGGGATAAAATTAAAAAAGGGGAAATAATTGTTTTGTTATATTATGCTAATTAAAAATTTGTTAATTAAAAAGGAAAAGGGGGAAAGGGTAATTTTCTGTACATGCCAATTTGAGTTTTAAATGAAAGGGGAAAGATGGAAATTTAAAAGATTTAGGAAACTAGGAAAAAGCGGGAAACATAAAAAGAAAAGGGAAACATAAGGAAAAAAAGAAGAAAGACTAACTTGTAAGGTATCTAACATTTAAGAACTTTCTGAATTGAACTCAACTAGCAAATTAGTGAGGGGGTAAGTCATTAAATTATGTAAGGGAATATGGGGACACCTAGGAGGGATTCTAGGAATTCTTTTAGGGTGGGTGAGGGAAATTGTAACACCCCACATCTCACTACTATGTAGATGTTACTACGCAGAATAACAACATTCTCACTAATAATTAATCACATGCATTTAAAACAAGTTAAACACATTCAACACAGAGTATTCATATGAATTACTGCCATAATCAACAAATTGTACTATTAAATATTAATTCATATACACAGCGGAATTCATGATAACATAAGCAACACAGTCATGCAAAACATGATTAAAGCATAATCAGGTACTTATCTTTGAAACAGTGGCAGTTCCACCAACCAAGTGTAGGCCTTCCACGAACCTCCCACCCCTAGACCGCACTACTCATCAGCTCAGCAGTAGGTCACCCCCGAGATGGGACTAAGCTCCACCCCAAGGCAAGGAATCCTAGGCTAGGCTGAGGTTACAGGGAAAACAATACATAAATCTGGAAGGATTCTTCCCAAGATGCCATCTTACACCCACTACTACTAGACTTTGATTCCCCACATGCCTGTTCCACCTGGGAGTATACACATTCATAAGCACAGTCCATCGATGCTAACCTCCCTCTCTGGGTCTCAGCAATAGGCTAGATCAGGAAGTCTCAGAGCCCGAAGCTGGTGCTGGACACTCTCTGGAAGAAACGGCTTCCCAGCAAACTCTCTCACCTGGAGAGAATTTCCCATAGGCCTGACAACCTGCCTCTTCCAACAACAGTCACCTCCCTCACCTGGAAAGAGGTCATACACAGGTTCACTCACAACTTGCACTAGCCAGCAAGCCACACGCAGTCTAGCTCTACGTGGCCACCACAACCAACCAGAAAAACAAACAGGGGCTTCCCAAACAGGCTTAGCAATGGTGCAAGGTCTCATAGGGTTGGTTCTCGGGAACGTGTGACAAACAATCCATGCAGGGAATGACACGGGTTCCATGGCTCAGAATGGAGAGGGTGAACCCAACCTCTTCAAAAATGAACACAGGCTTCTCGGCTTTCATAACAAAGGGTATACACAATTTTTCAGAGCCAAACATAGGATTTTCGGCTCATAAGGAAGCATGAGGGTTCTCTACAAAGCTCGGGTCGGTCGTACTACTCAGAGCCCGTACACGCTTAGGAAGTCTTGGTGGAAATGGGCGAGGAGACCTCTCATGGCTCATCTTGGCCATATTATTCACATGGGTTGGGGATGACAGTTGTCGCCCTCGAAACTGCATGCATTTACCCAGCACATATCACCTTCCTCATGGTTAGGAACTTAGGATAAAATATAAATGGGACATGTTCTTTTGGAAAATTAATAAAATATTATTCCCAGGCTTAAGCCCCCTAGGATAAACACTTAGCCCCTTTTCCCACCTTCTAGACCCTAATCCCTTGCCTTCTATGTGGAAACTCAGTCCCCCTTCACTCATTCATTATGGTCGGTCTACACCTAGTGGTGTTTACAATTTTATTAAATGTTCTACATACATACAAGTACAAAATCAGGCCCTTGGCCTTCAACCCTTAGGCTCTCTGGCCTAACAATCACATAAGCCCACCGGCTTATACAAACATGGCTCACTAGCCTATAACACATATTTAAAATCATTGCATACATTAGATTTACAATTGGGCTCGGCCTTGGGGACATTACAATCCCCCTCCCTTATTTTTTCACTGTCCTTAGTGCAACTTTACACAGCATCTGCAAGCTTTTCAAAGAATTTCAAAAATATGTGGGTACCCTGCCCTCATAACATCTGCATGCTCCCATGTTGCATCCTCGGGACCATACCAGGTCCACTGGACCTTTACAAGCTCTATAGCTCGATTCCGGAGTTGTTTGTTTTTCCTGTCCAATATGTGCACAGGATGCACTTGCAGGATACCTTCTGGTTCCACCTGAATCACATTCCAATCGATAACATGATTAGCATCAGGTACATATTTATTAATCAATGAAACATGAAATACATTATTACAGTCATAGATGCAAGTAGTGCAAGCATATATGCAACTGGCCCAATCCTTTCTAGGATCTCAAATGGCCCACAAAATCATGCTACCAACTTGGCGCAACTTCCTAGCTTCAGGGAACTCCTGTTAGTTTTCACTTTCAAGAAAACATAGTCACCCACTTTGAATGTAATGATCCCAAGCCAAATTCTTTCCTCGAATCACTAACTGCTACTGATTTATTGAGTTATTAAGTGCATACAAGATTCATCAACACATGGAGATCACAATATATTCAAGATGTAGAAGCACAAGAAAAGATCTGACCTTTTTATTATGAGCAATGTAATATCAATACAATAGATGGTCGATCTAGCATAAACCTCAGATGGTCGTACAAACAACAGATATGAGCTGCTACAAAATGCTCCCGAGAATACAAAATAAGCCTCCAAAGGCTGGATATACAATGAAGACTAAATCAAGCAGATTTGAGTTGTACTAATGCTCAACCTCCAAGTTGGAAAGTGCCACATCCTGCTAGAATGCTGAAGCCCTGAATAATTCCACCCTGCTACCAAAAGTGTCCAATCATCCCGAGAAATATGCAAAATGATAGATCGGGCAACTATAAGGAAAACCCATATGTCCAAATTCCCAAATCCACTCTCAAACCCCATAGATCTGAATTCTCCACTGAATGGTGTGCCCCACTGGATGAATGAAACCCTAGATGGTTCGGCCCTGATGAAGGAGGCCTCCAAATGCTCTGAAAATATCCAAGAATATAGATCGGGCTATCAGAATCCCGTGGGAGAGGTTTCGGGCTCAGATCTCAAGCAGATCTCCCTAGATCTGAGTTTTACTAAATCAAGGGATGTCCCCTATGGCTCCACGATGTCCCAATATGTAGACAAATGTAGAATGATGATAGACCTCTAGAAAAGCCCTCAAACTGATGGTCCTACCCTTGCAAACAAAACCCAACTGTCGGAATGGCCCTAGGCCCTCAGGATAAGCTGGATCGAACCTCCCTCGATAAGCTGGCCCTGAGACTAGAATGGTGTGGAGGAGTCTTTCATCCCCAAGATCAAGCTGTGGAACAAGGTGAGTGGATATTTCACCACTAAGTTGCTCACAAGGGTTTGTACAAAAAAACCCCCAAACTGAATGCTAAAGAGCAATAGAGAATGCTAATCCAAAACTAGAATGAATATTAGGTGCACCCCAACCTCTTACTTATACTTTTCCTTCTAATTCTCTGTTGAGTTAGGTTAACTCCCAGGGTTAATCTTCTATTCCTCTGTTGAGTTATCTTTTACTCCTTTATCCTTTTCCTTTCTTAAGTCAACTTAAAAATATAACTTTTAACTTCTTGACTTTTCCCCCTCAGTGTGAGACTATGACCTAGTGGGAGTGCCTAGGCCACTGAGTCTCCTCATCACCTCTCTAAGAGGTGGGGGAAATTACAGTCTCCCCTGCTTGAAATTGCTTGTCCTCAAGCAATTCCAAACCTGCTTCTCTAACCACATGCTCTTGCTCCCAAGTGGCATCCTCAATGGGTAAATCCTTCCACCTGATCAGATACTCCTTGATGCTTTCATTTCAGAGCCTCTTCTCTCTGAATTCTAACACCTCCTATGGAATCAAAACAAGTTGTCCCTCCTCATCCATGGGAGGCAATGCCTCAATAGGCCTGACGTGTTCACCGAGGGATTTTTTTAAGGCACGAAACATGGAAGACATTGTGAATTTTACTACCCTGTGGAAGCTCCAGCTGATAAGCTACGACCCCTATCCTTTTGCTGACTCTGTAAGGTCCAAAGAAACATGGCTGCATTTTCTCCGCTCCGCTTCTTTTAATGGAGGCCTGCCTGTATGGTTGAAACCTCAAATAGACTAAATCGCCAACCTCAAAGGTACGATCAACTCTGTGCTTGTCTGCTTGGACCTTTTGTTGGTTTTGTGCCCTGAGAATGTCTTGGCTCTGCTGTATCCAATCCTGTACCATCA
>ML777734.1:1454625-1469668 GCA_009831015.1 Picea engelmannii
TCTTCCTTCTGCATGGGCGGAATAATTCTGCAGTTGGAAATATTTCCTCATGCCAAGCAACCATGTCTCGGCATCTTCCTCCTTCTTATGTTCTCCATCGAATGTTGGAGGCTTAATCTTGTTCATCTCCCCTTTCAATTCATACTTTCCAGATTTTCGGTGCTTTCTGGTAGGGGACGGGCTTGAACTACTTTGTGTTTCCTTACCAGAATGCTTCGGGGAGAGACGGTAATGTCTGCTACCACTCCTCGGTCTTCTTCTCTTCTTAGAGGTTATATAACTTCTTGATATTCTTGTGTCACTCTCTTTTTCTAATTTATTTTCTATTATTTCCAGGCTCTTCAACATTTTAAAGTTGAATTCACCCTGTTGATCCCTGATTTTCATGAACATTCGACTATCAGCTAGGCGGGCCTGGGCACCTTTCTGCAACTTCTCAATGAGTTTCATCATGTGTCCCTCTTTATCTATCTATTTTTTGTTCCCATTAGAGTTTGTTCCTTCAACTCCCAGGTTGAAATCCTTTCCTTCTCTTTCGTCTTCTGTTTCAGAGGTAATCTGCACCTCTTCCAATTGCATACTTGGCATCAGTTTTCGACTGTCTTGACACTCGTTGAACTTTGCACACACAGCGTGCAGTCAACTGAAGTTTGTCAAGCTCTTAAACCTTCAAGCAAACTTACAACATTCATAAGCCAACGTGAACAAGAAAAATATTTTGACTTCACAAGTTTTCTAAGCTCTATTCGGCTCTGCAAATTACGGGACTTCGGAACTTCAGAATCTCGGTCCACAAAGATCCAATAGTTAAATCTTCGTAACCAAAGTCACCCTTTCGCAACTCGTGATCTCACGATTTCATGAGTCGAAGACCCTCGACTCATTTCCTCCAAACACTGATACTCAGGATGCGATGCGGGTATCGCTCTCTCCTCACTAGCGCCTGCTACGCATGACCATAGGCTAGGGCTAAGTGCTAGCACTTCTTTGCCAACTCACGACTTCACGAGTTGGAGTGTTGAGCCTTCGTGCTCCTCCTTTTCGAATTCTGAAATCGCGAATTACTTTATTCTCCAGGCCCACAACACAATTGTCTCCCTTCACCACAATGGCACGTAGTACATTCAGGAGGGTCCACATCACCTTCGGTGACATCTTCGAGTCCCACCACTCTCACATGTTTTCTCGACTCACTGGCATGTGGTATGTATTCATGTGCCCACATCCATTCCAAGCAAGGAATCCAACGGTCAGATCCCCTCCTCAGATCAACGATGTAGATCTTTTTGGCATTTTGGGGTTTCAGGCATCAGGAGTTCGTGCACCCCACATATCGATCTTCCATCGGCCGAAATCCTGAAATTTACAGTTTAATCCTCTGCCAAATCGGACGGTCAACTCCCTTCCTACGATATATGGTGTAGATCATTTCGGGATTTCGGGTTTCAGAGGTGTTCACCTCTCCTCACTTCCCATCTCCCAAAACGTCGATTTCTTCCTGGATAATTAATGGTCCATATCTCTCTTAGATCGACGGTTATGATCCAATCATGAATTCATGTTTCGTGAATTCTCACAAACTCACCCTTTGACCATTTCAAGTTACGAGTCAGTGAAAGGATGATCGCCCTACATGCATTCTTTCTGATGTATGGTCCTGACTAATTCGGAATTTTGCGTATCACGATTTCCACACTCTTGTGCAACTCCAAAGGGCTTTAAACCCCATGCACACTTCCCAGATCTAATGGTCATGAGGGTTCACCTTCCCTCCCAAATATACCCTAAGGCTCTAGCACTGTTGGTGTGGAGTCCTCTCTTCTTATGGCCATAGACCACACCGGCTGTGGTTTCACACACCACTATACCTCCTGAGCTTATAGGCATGGTCAACTAACTCCTTGACACTCCAGACCATACTAGGGTCCAAAATTGGTCCCTCAGATACAATTTCTCCTCATACTCTCGGTCCAAACACAACTCAACTGGCCCATCTAGGCTAAGTGTCGAAACCTTGGCTCTGATACCAAACTGTAACGCCCCACATCTCACTATTCTTTAGGTGTTACTACGCAGAATAACAACATTCTCACTAATAATTAATCACATGCATTTAAAACAAGTTAAACACATTCAACACAGAGTATTCATACGAATTACTAGCATAATCAACAATCAATAATATTTAGTATTAATTCATATACACAGCAGAATTCATGATAACATAAGCAACACAATCATGAAAAACATGATTAAAGAATAATTAGGTACTTATCTTTGAAACAATGGCATTTCCACCAACCAAGTGCAGGCCTTCCACGAACCTCCCAGCCTTAGACTTCACCATTCATCAACTCAGTAGTGGGTCACCCCCAAGCTGGGACTAAGCTCCACCCCAAGGCAAGGAATCCTAGGCTAGGCTAAGGTTACAAGAAAAACAACACAGAAATCTGGAAGGATTCTTCCCAAGATGCCATCTTACGCCCACTACAACCAGACTCTCATTCCCCACATGCGTGTTCTGCCCGGGAGTATACACCTTCACAAACACAGTCCATTGGTGCTAACCTCCCTCTTTAGGTCTCGGCAATAGGCCGGATCAGGAAGTCTCAGAGCCCAAAGATGGTGCTAGACACTCTCTAGAAGAAACCGCTTCCCAACAAACTCTCTCACCTAGAGAGAATTGTCCATAGGCCTGACAACTTGCCTCTTCCAACAACAGTCACCTCCCTCATCTGGAAAGAGGTCATACACAGGTTCACTCACAACTTGCACTGGCTAGCAATCCATGCCGAGTCCAGCTCTGTGTGGCCACCACAGCCAATCGAAAAAAAAAACACGGGCTTCCCAAACAGGCTTAGCAATGGCGCAAGGTCTCAAAAGTTTGGTTCTCGGGAACATGTGACAAACAATCCACGCAGGGAATGACACAGGTTCCACAGCTCAGAACGGAGAGGGTGAACCTGACCTCTTCAGAAATGAACACAAGCTTCTCGGCTTTTAGAACAAAGGGTATACACGGTTTTTCAAAACCAAACATAGGATTTTCAGCTCACAAGGAAGCACGAGGGTTCTCTATAGAGTTCGGGTTGGCCGTATTGCTTAGAGCCCGTACATGCTTAGGCAGTCTCAGTGGAAATGGGCAAGGAGACCTCTCACAACTTATCTTGGTCGTTTTATTCGCATGGGTCGGGGCTGACACTTGTCACCCTGGAAACTGCATGCATTTACCCAGCACACATCACCTTCGTCATGGTTAGGAACTTAGGATAAAATATAAATGGCACATGTTCTTTTGGAATAATAATAAAAATATTATTCCTAGGCTTAAGCCCCCTAGGCTAAACACTTAACCCCTTTTCCCACCTTCCAACCCCTAATCCCTTGCCTTCTCTGTGGAAGCTCAGTCCCCCTTCACTCATTCATCGTGGTCGGTCTGCACCTGGCAGTGTTTACAATTTTATTAAATGTTCTGCATACATATAAGTACAAAATCAGGCCCTTGGCCTCCAACCCTTAGGCTCTCTAGCCTAACATTCACATAAGCCCACCGACTTATACAAACTTGGCTCACCAACCTATAACACATATTTACAATTCATTTCATACATCAAATTTACAACTGGGCTCGGCCTTGGGGACATTACAGAAATATGAGTAATTAAGTAGTTAATGAAATTAATTTAAGGTGCAATGAAGGGGATGGATGGCACATGTACGGGGAGGATTTTTATAAATTAAATTATTGAACAATAAATTAAATGAGATTTTGGGGAAGTAAATGACTTGGAAACTCTATATAAAGGAGGGATGAGGAGGATGATGGATATCCTCAGTTACGCGTAATGTTACGCTGTAGAATTTTAGACTTGATGACTTAGCTTGTGGGATTTGGGATACCCAGCTCGGTGAGGAGTGGTAGCTCGGCCTTGCAAGGCAAGATGGGAGTTAGTTGATATCTGGTTTAGTGTGCGTGGTCCATTTGCGGCTCAGGGGGCTAAGGGGGAAGAAGAGTACCCCTAGCGTTGGATGGGAGGTACCAGTGAAGTCTCATCGGTTGGCAAGCGGGAGCAACACGGAGTGCGTGAGACAATGACTCAGAGCAGATGACTTGGGCTACGTTACACTTACTCAATTCTGCATGGTATATTCTTATTATACCTCATGCTTCAATTCTGTATGTTTAATTGGGTAAAGAAAATGTTTGAGTTAGCATTTTAATTGGTAATTTATTTCCCCTTAGCCTTAATCTCGTTCTTGATTGATTCCCTTGACTTTCAATCCTTGCATGTTGTGACCGTCCTATGGTTTTATTGATTTTGTGATGAGTTTGCTCTTCTTACTTCACCCTTGTCCCTAGCTCATCAGTCCTTAGGTCAGGATCCAGATTGACAGTCGTCACTTCGGTGTTAATAGACCTATAGATCCTAACACCCTTCTTTTATGTGCGTGGATGATGAGTGAAGGATTTGTTTTCCCAGTCGTCTATCCACCTTGATTGTTCTTGGTTGATTGATTATCACTGCTCTTTCTTGTGTTGAGTAATTCTTCTATTGTTATCCTTCCTATCCACGAACCGTTGATTACCCTCTGGTTTTTTAACTCTGTGTCCCCTAATTTTTAACTATGTGTTCTACCTTTTTACCACAACATTTTGTTGTTCAGTTGACGAAGATTTACCATTTACAGTGGGCGAGTTACCCTCTTCTTGGACTACGACCTTGCCAAGCTTTGGACTGCGAACTTACCATTATGACTGCAGGTCGATTTCATTATGATAGTGTTACCAGTTATTATTTTAACTTGATTTTATAGATCTGCATTTTATTTTATGGCAGGGTTATCAATTTTCTTGTGACAACGTTACCATCAACCTTTAACCCTATTCATTGTACTTAACCCATAGTGACAGAATTTTGAAATATACTTACACTGCGTTCAACACTTTTCTGACTGCGTTTTCGTGGATTGGAAGGTCTGCGTTTAAGATATTGAAGGGTTATTCCTTCGGTTTAATTTATTTAATTATCTGCGCTCTGCGTTAATGTATCCCAGCCCCCTTCTGGCTATCTCCTTGATGTATTTAGTAGTTGGAAGATGTAGAGCGATTTTATGATGCTATCACAGTAGTATACGATAATTCACAGTTAAAGTAGCGATTTTATCCACCGTTGGGTTCGCAACTTCTTTACAGCATTTTTGTTGTTCGGTGATTGGGTGGCAATGTTTATTTTTGTAATATTCAGCATTATCTCATGTATTAAATTAGCCATAAATCGGGCAAAAACGTTGATATCACTCAGCTATCTAATGCACAACATTATCCTATCAAATTAGCGATGTTGAAGCCATGTTGATTAATGGCACGAAATCTTTTAATCGCCCTTGCATATTATGGTAACTGATATTGACCTCTGGCATCGATTTCAGCAATTACCAATCTGGAAAATATATGTCGTTAAAAGGGGTAAGTCTCAGTGCCGATTGGTAACCAAGTGGACAACGACGGATACCCCAGCGTGTGAGTGAGAAAGAAGAGTGAATCTTTGCGTCTTACTCCCTGCATGCCTGCGTCGTTGAGGTAGGTCTCTGTTTATTTTTGAGGAGTCTGAGATCAATACTTGGGATGAAATGAAACAAAAATTCTTGAAGAATACCAAGACCGTTGTAAGGTAAGGGACATCAGGAAAGAAATCTTCAAGATGTCATAGAAAGAGGAAAAAATACTAGAAGACTGCGTTGAAAAGTTTCAATATAATATGCAGAGGAAAAGGAAGAATCCATTGGATCCTTAAAATTTGTGTATCATTATCCTAGGAATTAGGGATGATTGTATATATATCCTAAATATTATGGGAGCCATAGATGTCTCCAAGTTAACATATGATGATATCTGTGAACTTTGTAAGTGTTATTTACGAGGGACCTACAAACCTAGAAGAGGCCTTTGAGACATAGTCTTAAAGGTCACTAAGTGATCCAATGGAGGAGGTGTGACCAAAGATAAGATAGGTAATATGTTTGATAAATTTCAAACCGATATTCTTATCATACTCAACTCCTAGCTAGACACATTACAAGCTAAGAGGAATAAGGAGGAGGTTGATTTAGCATTAGACATCATCTTCTCTAGGTGTTGCAAGAAGCATTGCCTGTGAGAATGTCCCCTAGATAACATAGAAGTCTGTGGGATATGTGAAAAAAACTACACAACTAAATATTGTCCCTCCCTACATGAGCTTAATGAAGTATGCCAAGGGTCTAATGGGGAAACCGAATTTTTTTTTTTTGTATCCCAGAAATGTGCATGGCCACCAGGACCACTAGGCATGGCATAGGAATCAACTCAATACTTTGTCCCATACTAATATCCACCCCAAAGTTGGTATCCACCCATGCCCTGGAAACAATCATCTCATCAAGCTTAGAATCAACTATGGCAACAGAGTTGGAGATTACATACATCTTTTGGGAATCCACTACAACAACCCACACTTCATCCACACCCTTTGATGAATCATCAACAACATTTACAGTTACCATTCAGCCCGCCACCTCAAATACCTCCAAAAATTCATTCCCAACCCATTCCTAACCTGAATAATAATGTTTCTTATCCCACCTGCAATGTTGAGGTACCTCCTTTTCCAACTTAGTTTGTATCTTATGTGGATTGTGATGATATAAATTTATGTTCAAGGAAGGTAGTCAATAACCCAAGCTCACCTTTCATCCAGGAACATGATGATGAGGATAAGGAACATGATCTAGGAAACCAAGACCCCTCCCCAGTCTCACAACCATCCACTTTGGAGCCATTTTATCAGTAAAAACCCCTTGAAACTATTATGGCCCCACCTTACCCTGAGAGATTAACCATAGACAAATCACCAAGAAAATCTGAATTTGATCTCTTAGTGGAATTAAAAAATGTATTTGTTAATATCCCTTTGTTCCAAACAATCAAGGATGTCGTGATAGATGCCAAATTTGTTAAGGAGTTATGTTTAAGAAATTCAGGGGAGAAGAAAAAGGATCCCCAACTATTCAAGTTATTGGGAAAATGACATATTTGATGTTAGGGAAGGTATTCATGACTAAATATCTAGACCCGAGAAGTCCAGTGGTCAAGGTCCATATTAACAATATATTGATTCCAAACACTCTCATTGAATTAGGGAGCACAATTAACATTATGACGAGGGAGACAATGGAGAAAATTTAGTTGACCAATATTTGACCAACCCCTACTATCCTCTAACTAGCTAATAGATCCACAATTAAATCAAAATTTATAGTAGATAATGTTATAGTTTTTGTTGATTCTTAGGAGCATTCAATAGATTCCATGATTCTGCAACCAAAAGATAACTTAGGTGGGTATCTACTAATATTGGGCTGACCTTGGTTAGCCACAATAGATGTAACACCCCTTTCACTCACTACTCTGTAGGTGTTACTACACAGAATAACAACATTCTCACTAATAATTAATCACATGCATTTAAAGCAAGTTAAACACATTCAACACAGAGTATTCATACGAATTATTGCCATAATCAACAATCAATACTATTTAATATTAATTCATATACACAATGGAATTCATGATAACATAAGAAGCACAGTCATGCAAAACATGATTAAAGCATAATCAAGTACTTATCTTTGAAATAGTGGCAGTTCCACCAACCAAGTTCAAGCATTCCACGAACCTCCCAGCCTTAGACTGCACTGCTCATCAGCTCAGTAGTGGGTCACCGCTGAGCTGGGACTAAGCTCCACCCCAAGGCAAGGAATTCCTAGGCTAGGTTGAGGTTACAGGGAAAAAAACACAGAAATCTAGAAGGATTCTTCCCAAGATGCCATCTTACGCCCACTACTACCAGACTCTCATTCCCCACATGCCTGTTCCACCCGGGAGTATACACCTTCACAAGCACAATCCATCATTGCTAACCTCCCTCTCCGGGTCTCAGAAACAGGCCATATCAAGAAGTCTCAGAGCCCAAAGCTGGTACTAGACACTGTCTAGAAGAAACCGCTTCCCAGCAAACTCTCTCACCTAGAGAGAATTGCCCAAAGGTCTGACAACCTGCCTCTTCCAACAATAGTCACCTCCCTCACCTAGAAAGAGGTCATACACAGGTTCAATAACAACTTGCACTGGCCAGCAAGCCATGTGCAGTCCAGCTCTGCATGGTCACCACAGCCAACCGGAAAAACAAACATGGGCTTCCCAAATAGGCTTAGCAATGGCGCAAGGTCTCATAGGGTCGGTGCTCAGGAACGTGTGACAAACAATCCACGCAGGGAATGAAACAGGTTCCACGGCTCATAACGGAGAGGGTGAACCCGACCTTTTCAGAAATGAACACAAGCTTCTCGGCTTTCAAAACAGAGGATTTACACGGTTTTCTCAAAGCCAGACACATACTTTTCGGATCAAAGGGATGCACGAAGGTTCTCTGCAGAACTCGAGTCAGTCGTACTACTCAGAGGCCATACACACTTAGGTAGTCCGATCAAATGGGAGAAGGAACCCCCTCACGGTCCACCCTGGCCATTTTATTCGCATGCACTAGGGTTGACACTTGTCACCCATAGAACTGCATGTGTTCCATTCAGCATGCATTCCTTCCCCTTTGGCAGTCCTTCGTCCTTCCCAAAAACTTAGGATAAAATGTCACACTCACATAATTCATGTGCCTTTTCAGAATAAGAATAAAATATTATTCCTAAGGTTTAAGCCCCTAGGCTTGGCCCTTAGGCTCAACACTTAGACCCTCTTTCCACCTTCTAGCCCCTAATTCCTTGCCTTCTCTGTGGAAGCTCAATCTCCCTTCACTCATTCATTGTGGTCATTCTGCACCTAGCGGTGTTACAATTTTATTAAATGTTCTACATACATACAAGTACAAAATCAAGCCCTTGGCCTCCAACCCTTAGGCTCTCTGGCCTAACAATCACATAAGCCCACCTGCTTATACAAACCTGGCTCACCATCCTATAACACATATTTACAATTCATTTCATACATCAGATTTACAACTGGGCTTGGCCTTGGGGACATTACAATGGATCATGAGGGGGTTCCTTCTCCCATTTGATCGGACTTCCTAAGTGTGTACGGGCTCTGAGCAATACGACTGACCCGACTTTTGCAGAGAACCTTCGTGCATCCCTGTGATCCAAAAAGTATGTTTCTGGCTTTGAGAAAAGTGTGTAAATCCTCTGTTCTAAAAGTCGAGAAGCATGTGTTCATTTATGAAAAGGTTGGGTTCACCCTCTCCGTTCTGAGCCGTGGAACCCGTGTCATTCCCTGCGTGGATTGTTTGTCACACGTTCCCGAGCACCAACCCTGTCAGACCTTGTTCCATTGCTAAGTCTATTTGGGAATGCCATGTTTGTTTTTATGGTTGGTTGTGGTGGCCACGCAGAAATGGACTATGTGTGGCTTGCTGGCAAGTGCAAGTTGTGAGTGAACCTATGTATGACGTCTTTCCGGGTGAGAGAGTTGACTATTGTTGGAAGAGGCAGGTTGTCAGGCCTGTGGGCAATTCTCTCCAGGTGAGAGAGTTTGTTGGGAAGCGGTTTCATCCAGAGAGTGTCCAGCACCAGCTTCGGGCTCTGAGACTTCCTGATCCGTCCTGTTGCCGAGACCCAGAGAGGGAGGTTAGCACCGATGGACTGTGCTTGTGAAGGTGTATACTCCCAGGCGGAACTGGCATGTGGGGAATGAGAGTGTAGTAGTAGTGGGTGTAAGATGGCATCTTGGGAAGAATCCTTTCAAATTTCTGTGTTGTTTTCCCTATAACCTCAGCCTAGCCTAGGAATTCCCTGCCTTGCGGTGGAGCTTAGTCCCAGCTCGGGGGTGACCCATTACTGAGTTGATGAGTAGTGCGGTCTAAGGCTGGGAAGTTCATGGAAGGCCTACACTTGGTTGGTGGAACTGCCACTGTTTCAAGGATAAGTACTTGATTATGCTTTAATCATGTTTTGCATGACTATGCTACTTATGTTATCATGAATTCCGCTATGTATATGAATTAATATTAAATAGTATGATTGTTGATTATGGCAGTAATTCGTATGAATACTCTGTGTTGAATGTGTTTAACTTGTTTTAAATGCATGTGATTAATTATTGGTGAGAATGTTGTTATTCCGCGTAGTAACACCTACAGAGTAGTGAGTGAAAGGGGTGTTACAGTTTGTTATCAGATCCAAGGTTTCGACGTTGAGCCTAGATGGGCCAGTTGAGTGTTCTTTGGACCGAGGGTGTGAGGAGAAATTGTGTCTGGAGGACCAACTTCGAACCCTGGATTGCTCTGTAGTGTCAAGGAGTTACTTGACTATGCTTACGAGCTCAAGAGGTATAGCGGTGTTATGAAACTGCAGCCAGTGTCATATAAATCCAGAGGGAGAGAGGACTCCACACCAGAAGTGTTGGAGTCTGAGGATCTTTTTGGGCGGGAAGGTTAACCCTCATGACCGTCAGATTTGGAAAGTGTGCGTAGGGTTTAAATCCCTTTTGGAGTTGCACATGAGTGTGGAAATCGTGGTACGCAAAATTCCTAATTAGTCAGTACCGTATATCAGAAAGAACGTGTGGAGGGAGATCGACCTTTCACTGACTCCTAACTTGAAATGGTCAAAGGGTGAGTTTGTGAAGATTCACGAAACGAGAATTCACGTTTGGATCACAACCATTGATCTAAGCAAGATCTGGACCATTGATTGTCCAGGAAGAAATCGATGTTTTGGGAGATGGGAAGTGAGGAGAGGTGAACACCTCCGAAACCCGAAATCCCAAAACGATTGACACCATAGATCGTAGGAAGGTAGTTGACTGTCCGATTTGGCGGAGGAGTAAACCATAAATTTTAGGATTTCGGCCGATTGAAGTTCGAGATATGGGGTGCACGAACTCATGATGCCCGAAACCCCAAAATGTCGAAAATATCTGCGCCATTGATCTGAGGAGGGGATCTGACAGTTCGATTCATTTCTTGGAATGGAAGTGGGTGCATGAATGCGTACCATCTGCTAGTGAGTCGAGAAGACAGGTGAGAGTGGTGGGACCCGAAGATGTCACCGAAGGTGACGTGGACCCTCCTGAATGTACCACGTGCCATTGTGGTGAGGGGCGAGAGCTGTGGTGTCTTCCTGGAGAATAAAGTAATTCACGATTTCAGAATTCGCAAAGGAAGAGCATGAAGGATCAACACTCCAACTCGTGAAGTCGTGAGTTGGCGAAGAAGTGCTAGCACTTATCCCTAGCCTACAGTCATGCGTAGCATGCGCTAGTGAGGAAGGAGCCATACCCGCATCGAATCTCAGGTATCGGCGTTTGGAGGAAATGAGTCGAGGGTCCTCGACTCATGAACTCACAAGATCGCGAGTGGTGAAAGGGTGACTTTGGTTACAAATATTTAACTATTGAATCTTCATGGACCAAGATTCTGAAGTTTTGAAGTCTCAGAATTTCCAGAGCCAGACAGAGCTCAGAAAACTTGTGAAGTCAAAACGTTTTTCTTGTTCACGTTGGCTTATCAATGTTGTAAGTTTTCTTGAAGGTTTAAGGGCCTGACAAACTTCGGTTGATTGCACGCTGTGTGTGCAGAGTTCAACGAGTGTCAGAACAACTAAAAACTGATGCCGAGTATGGAATTGGAAGAGGTGCAGATTTCCTTTGAAACAAAAGACAAAAGAGAAGGAAAGGATGTCAACCTGGGAGTCGAAGGAACAAACTCTAATGGGCATGAAAGAGGGATAGATAAACAAGGACACATGATGAAACTCATTGAAAAGTTGTAGAAAGGTACCCAGGCCCACTAAGCTGATATCCGAAAGCTCATGAAAATCAGGGATCGACAGGGTGAATCAACTTTAAAATGTTGAAGAGCCTGGAAAGAATAGAAAAGAAATTGGAAAAGGAGAGTGACACAAGCAGATCAAGAAGTGTCAAAACCCCTGAGAGGAGAAGAATATCGAGGAGTGGTAGCAAACATTACTGTCTCTCCTCGAAGCATTCCGGTAAGGAAACACATAGTAGTTCAAGCCCGTCCCCTACCATAAAGCACCAAAAATATGGAAAGGATGAATTGAAAGGGGATATGAACAAGATTAAGCATCCAACATTCGATGGAGAACATAACAAGGAGGAAGATGCTGAGACATTGTTGCTTGGCAAGAGGAAATATTTCCAACTGTAGAATTATTCCGCCCATGCGGAAGGAAGAATTGCAATGTATCAACTGAAAGGAAAAACATCGAGGTTGTGGGATCAGTTTGTTCAAGTGCAACACATCATAGAGAAAGAGCTCACTTGGAAGGAATTTAAGAGGTATTTTGAGAAGAAATACATGACTAAAAGGTACTATGACAGAAAAATGAAGGAGTTCTTCGAACTCAAGCTAGGTAGCATGACTATTGATGAGTATGAACAAAGTTTTCTGGAACTATTGAAATATGTTCCATTCATCAAAGACGAGGTTGTCAAGATTCATAGATATCTGAGTGGACTGCCACCTTCCATGGGTGACAAGATTCAATATGACAATCCTAAGACTATGGAAGAAACAACAAGAAGGGTTAAATGCTTACATGAACAACAAGGAGAAAGGCCTATCCTTCAGAAGGCTTGGAATGATCAGAGAAAGTTTAAGAAGGAATAGAGGCAGAAGGGAAACAAGCCTTCCTTTTTCAGAAACATTCTTTAGGGATAGACAACATTTAGAGAGCCGAGAATGACTAAAGAGGGAGCAAAAAAATAGAGATAGACGCCCATTCAATGTTGGGGCTGTAAAGGAAACCACAAGTACAGAGATTGTCCCCATAAAAATGATAAAGCAAGAACTATTCATAATATTCAGCAAGCTAAAACAATGGATGATATGGGCAACAGAATGTTGAGGATCTACATAGCCTTGGACAACAAGAAAGTAGATTTTCAATCGCACATGATTGAAGTGGAAGGTGTGATTAACAACCGACCACTAATTATTTTAATTGATTCAAGGGATAGCCATAGTTATGTAGATCCTAGAGTGGTGGAAAGTTTGCATCTAATGAGAAGAAAACATGAAAAGCCTTGGCTAGTGAAGTTGGCCACAGGAACCAAAAGGAAGGTCACTGAATTGGTTAATTCATGTTCAGTAGACATGAAAGGAATGAGCACTAAGGCTGAATTGAACATTCTGCCTTTAGGCTCATATGATTGCTTAATTGGGATGGACTGGTTGGACCAGCACCATGCCCTTCTGGACTGCCATAACAAGAGGTTTACATGCCTGAACGAAGAGGGAAATCAGGTAACAGTCCAAGGAATTCCCAAAGCTGTGGCTGTTAGGGAAATCTCAGCCATGCAGATGAAGAAATGTTATCGGAAAGGCTATCAACTATTTGCAGCTCGGGTGGAAGAAGCATCCCGATATGTAGTCTCGAATATGGAAGACCACGAGGTACTCAAAGAGTTTAAGGATGTATTTCAGGAGGTACCTAGACTACCTCCGAAGAGGGACATCGATTTTTCGATAAATTTGATGGTGGGAGCAGCTCCAATTTCGAAGGCTCCTTATAGAATGAGTATGCGAGAGATGGAAGAGTTGCAATTGCAGCTCGAAGAGATACTAAAGAAGGGATACATTCTCCCCAGCATGTCACCGTGGGGTGCCCCAGTCCTATTCGTGAAGAATAAAGATGGGATGTTGAGACTGTGCATTGATTTTCAGTAGTGTAATAAGGTCACTGTCAAGAACAAGTATCCTCTGCCAAGGATTGATGATCTTTTTGATTAGTTGAAGGATGTGAAAATATTCTTAAAAATAGACCTCAGATATGGATATCACCAAGTGAGAATAAATGATGAGGACATCAACAAGACCACCTTTAGAACAAGGTATGATCATTATGAGTTCACAGTGGTGTCGTTTGGATTGTCAAACACACCTGTTGTTTTCATGTGCTTAATGAATGGAGTGTTCAAAGATTATTTGGACAAGTTTGTCATAGTCTTCCTGGATGACATCTTGGTGTATTCCAAGTCAGAGGAAGAGCATGAGAAACACCTAATAATGGTGATGCAAGTGTTGAGAAATCACCAACTATATGCCAAGCTGATCAAGTGCTCATTTTATCAAAGGCAGATCCATTACTTGGGACATATTATTTCATAAGAGGGGATCATTGTTGATCCTGAAAAGGTTGAGGCCATCCGAGAATGGACAGTGCCAAGGAATGTGGTAGAAGTTAGATCTTTTATGAGTCTAGCAGGCTACTACAAAAGGTTTATAGCTGGATTCTCAAAGATAGTTCACCCTATCACTTCCTTGCAAAGGAAGGAGAAGAAGTTTTAGTGTACTGAAGAATGTGAGAGAAACTTCCAGCGATTGAAGCAGCTGCTAACCAACACTCCAATCCTGAAGATTGCAGATCCAAATAAGGATTACGTAGTGTGCACTGATCTATGTAAGGAGGGGCTGGGAGGAGTTCTCAACCAAGAGGGATTTGTAATTTTTTATGAGTCCCGAAAGATGAAAGAGCATGAAAGGAATTATGCCACTCATGATTTAGAGCTAGCAACAATCGTCCACGCCTTGAGGAAATGGAGACATTACCTCCTAGGAAAAAGATTCGAGTTGAGAATAGACCATAACGGTCTGAAGTATTTATTTGATCAGCTGACTTTAAATGCCAGGCAAACCAGATGGCTGGAGTTTCTGTGTGAATATGACTTTGATATCAAGCATATCAAAGGGAAAGAAAATAAGGTGGTTGATGCACTTAGCAGAAAAGTGCATGAATTACATGCTACAGCCATTAACATGTATAGGACTGAGATCAAGGATAGAATTTTGGAAGCTCAAAATGTTGATTTGCAGTAAAGAGGTCTGATAGCAAAGCTATAGCAGCGTGAGAGACCACAGATCCAGGGAAGTTACACCTTGGGAACTGATGGATTACTTTTGTATAAAAATAGAGTGTATGTACCCAATGTCCGAGAATTGAAGCTGGAAATTCTAAAAGAAATGCATAATGT
>ML777735.1:5961-22839 GCA_009831015.1 Picea engelmannii
AACCAAAACTTTCAATGATAGTAAAAACACAAAGCAAACCAAGGAGTTTCTTAATGCAAATGAAAATTGCCCTTTCGAAACAATAATCAACTAAGAAACACCAAACTCTTAACTTTCAATCAATCACTGATC
This sequence comes from Picea engelmannii, assembly GCA_009831015.1. Taxonomy (NCBI): domain Eukaryota; kingdom Viridiplantae; phylum Streptophyta; class Pinopsida; order Pinales; family Pinaceae; genus Picea; species Picea engelmannii. Next base: position 6,094 of record ML777735.1, read on the forward strand.
TTTAACCAATAGAACATATTCAACCCCAGTAATCAGAGAGAAGAAAAATGCCAATAAAGGCTAAAGGATGAAAGTCAAGTGAACAAAGCAAGAACAAGCTTAAAAACCCTAGATCAGATCCAGCAAGCAAATGAAGTAAAAAATATGTAAACCAGTGAGATGAAGTGTCAAAAAGACTTAAATCAACCTTACTAAGCTATTGGAAAAGTCAAAACTTGAGTTCAAAAATTTTTCAAAATCTGCCCGCAAGCAAGCTTTGGACACAGTGCGAGCAAATCAAATTTCCGCAGTCTAGTCAAGTGCAGACTGCGAACTTTCCGCACTGGAGTATATACGCAAGGTGTGAACTATCAGGATTCTCGCAGGCTGTTAATTAGCACAGTGCGGGAATCTCTGAAAGTAAATAAAAAAATTTAAAATCAAGCAAAATCTAAATTGGTTTTGTAACCCAGAAGGTGTCTCAGGGTATCCTGAGGACTCAGAAGTTTACAAATCAGGAGAAAAAGGCAACAAGAGCAAATGGCCACAAAAATTTCAAGAAACCAAAAAATACAAAGGTGTTTATCCCCAGTGGAGTCACCAATTTTGTTTATGGATAAATTCGTGAGTGCGGACACAGACCAATCTCCCCAGATCCACCTGGATCTGGAACAAAACGTGACAGAATACTACTCTTTCCCTAGATCTAGATATTGAATGAACTAAGAGAAATGGATGGTGGACATACCTTATGAACGCTCTCCTTTAATCTCTGTTGTTCCTTGCTCTGCTCTGATGCTCTTGTGTCGTTCCAATCACAACAACACAAACCAATCACAGCAAAGGCATTAATATATTCAATACCTAGTCTATACATGTGATCAAGGAATCATGTAATAATATGACATCATCATTATGGGAAAGGGACATATTCATGTATTGCATTAACTGAAAGAGAAATGTACAACCTGAGCCTTGATGTTGTAGATCTCCTTTCAATGGCTCCTAGCTCTGACACACACACTTACTCATGCATGAAGAAGTTCAACCACATATGATTAGAAGGATCGAGAACTTATTCATTTTCCTCCTTTGGAAACATGTTCGCACCCTAACCATTGACACAGTGTGAGAAGTTCGCAATCAAGCTGAATGCAGCCTGCAGGAATGAAGGATTCTCGCAGGAGAGTATATATGCAGCCTGCGAACTATCTTCAAAATATGATTTTGAGAAAATGACAAGTGTAACCTTCTTCAGGAAAAAGTTCTTAATGAAGAGTTTGATCTTCCTTTACCATGACATAATCATAATATCATCTTGATAACCAAAAATGTGGATAACAGTTGTTGTGTATTTCTCTCTTTGCGCTCAGACTCTTGGGGGAGTTGTAGGTTTTGCGCGCTCCTCCAATTCCTTGACCTTCGCTTTATATTGTTGCAGAGTCTGTGCTATCTTTTTTATCTTCTCCTCTGAAGATGTTTCGTATGATATTGTGTCCTCTGAGATGGATTGAAAGGTTGTGTTTATCTGGGTCTCCATCTTGTCCACTTTTTGTTGCGCTATCTCTTTCTTCTGCCCTTCCTAGCTGACGGATTCCTTCAGTACCATATTTTCTTCTTGTGCTATTTGTAGATTCGTCATGTCAGACCTTTCTCTGGAATGAATATCCTATGCAACGCTAACTTGTAACTTATACAACACCTTTGTTGGTATCTTGGGAAACTCCAAATCCAACGTTTCGACATCCTTCATGGGCTTCTACATTTTTTCCTCATCGATGAACAACATATTTGGTGTTATGATAAATTTGTCACTTCCCTGTGCTGTGATTTGTACTGTCTCTCCGACAAGTGCTCCTTCTCTTACTGGCATCGGATTCTCCTTTTGTTGTTGTTCTACCTTGATCCTCAAATGTTCTAGCATAGTTTTTACCTCTTGTGCCTATTCCAAAATTGAAGCTCGATGGTTTTCCACATTTTCCCATACTTCTGACAGTCGATCTTATATTGTCATGGCTATTAGCTCTATGCCATCTGTTGTCAATGGCATTTCCATTTGTTTTCTTTGGGACTTTTCTTTCTTCCTAGCACCACTGTTGTAGGAAAATCTCCCTGCGGACAGGTAGATCGCCTCTAAGAGCTTGACCTTAACTCTAGATAGAAAATGCTTAACATGGACACTGACTTCCTTTCAAATCCATCTAAACTAATACATGAGAAGGAAGGATGACAGAGGTACCTTTTATCAACATTTGTCCCTGCACGCTCTGAGTTGCACTCCAATCCTTTTTCTCCTCGTTGAGTTCTGTGCACAAAACAAGATACGACCACTTCCTACTCTATTGATATTAGCTTGAAAATAGATCTATCAATAAATGATAAGTTCATGTGACATTAGACACAAACTAGAAAGAAACAGGCCAAGCGTGTCATATTGTTGAGAATAACGACAGAAGTACTTACAATCGTAGATGTGAATGTGACGGCTTCGTCAAGTCCTCTTCATATAACCCTTTCTTGAAAGATCCACAACTTGGATAACAACAGCTTCACTGATCACTCTCCTTTGGCTGACTGTGAGTTTCCTCCAAGATCATAAGTTTTGTATCTTCAATTCTTCCCCCCTTTCCACCATCATAGAGCCTGTTTATATAGGTTTAGAGGAGCTTAACCTCTTGAGTTATCTTTAGAACAAGTTGGGAACCTTCTCCTTAGATCAGGGATCTCTTGATGAAACCAAGAATTCGAACACAATTGTATCCTAATCTCGAAAGATCCTCCCCTTATTCTCCTCAACGGGCCAACTACTGCCTCAGATTAGGCAGTGCTCCCTTAGAAGGGGCATCAGAGAACTGTAGCGCTCTCTGGTAATATTTAGGGGAGCACCAGCGCTTTCAAGATGAGCAACGCTCCTTCAGAGGGGGATGGGGAGCGTTATAACGCTCCCTGGAGCATTATAGGGGAGCACCAGTGCTTCTAGGGCTGAAATAGGGGATCGCTCCTCCTCAAAACCTTTGTTTCAGGGCTCTCTTCAGGTGTCAAGAGTTATTTGACTTCAATAAACTAGTTCTCCTCCTTCAAATCAAGCATATGAGATTTTATAAGTGTCTCCTTAGTGTCGTCGACATGGCAGTATGTCTGAACGTCATTTGCGACACTAGTGACCAACTTGCGACACTTGCGAAAGTTGTGAGGAAGATGCGACACTTACGACAATTGAGAGGAATATGCGACACTTATCCAGTTGAGTAACTTTGACGTGTAACAGAATGCCCCCTAAAGTATGAAGTTAGAAGATGCCAACTGATAACTGAAGTAATTTGTAGATGTCCAAGAAAGGGTATAGACTCGGAGAACCTGACGGAAGCTGCACACAAACATCCAACAAATATCATGACATGTTTCAAAACCCAAGGCAGGCATACCTATGCTTGGGTGATCAAGACTTGCAAGATATGGTCGCCATAAAATACACTGCGGATCCATAATTGTATTGATAAAAAGGTATAGCCACCAAAGATACAATGTGGATCTATACTATGATGACTCGGACTGGTCGTAGCCACGAAGAATACACAGTGGATCTACGAGATGACAAGACATAGCCACGACCAATACAAAGTGGATCTATGTAACAATGTATGTGTTCTTTGTCCAACGGAAACTCCTTCACAACCTGGGCAAAGCATATATCAAAGTGGTTACTCAACCCAGGGTCTTCTTACCAATCCCAATGTGGTACGAATCTGACCATGTGAATGGATGTCTTGACATCGAACATGGCAGAAACCACTTGATTACAAGTCAATGGTGTAAACCGTTAACAAGTGCGAGGGAGATCATCATTAATGTCAATGATTCCCAAGCTAACCTAGTACATTCCAGCGAACGTGAATAGATGAGATGAGGTCGAACATCCATGGAATCATTCGATGAGGGGCCAATGATGTAAACCCACTGTCGAATGTGAGGAGGCCTGCCATTGAGGCATGCAAGTCCCAAAGTACTAACTAGTTTCTAAGCCTAATTCCTGGATAATGTGTTGGAGTCGACAGGAATAGACTCGTCGAAGGAGGGCCTTGATGTATCCCCCGTCAACGACACGAAACGGTCATGGAGATGTAATTGGTAGATCAAAAGGACATGGACTGACACAGGTTTTGAGGCAATATACTTGGGATGGCTGACTCTTGAGGCAGATACTTCCCTTGAACACTGAGGCACAACAGCAAAACGTGACATGGACCAAAACTATGCAATGGATACTGTGACTTGCGTCAGGTGACCCAAAGGAGTGAAAGGAACTCAAAAGATTGGCTCAGTGCAGAGGTTCAGTGGATTATGATATGTGCAAAGTGACAAAGTGTCGTGTTCAAGGGCGACTCTAAGAAGTACTGGATGATGTTCTCAAGAGACTGCTTGGCTTGCTCCTTTCAATTTTTCCCCCATCTAGATAGATAAGTACCTCTTTTTGATTTAATGAGCTCGAAGAGGATAACACATGCTCGATATAACTCACCTTCGGTAAGTTCATCTTCCTTTGTTTGACAAACCGGAAGAAGTAAGGGTTCGGTCCCATATGGGTCTGTCGATGTGTGCTTTAATGAGTCCAAAGACAGAAAACTCAAAGGTTTTTCGGGATTATAGATTTTGGAAAAACACTTAAAAGGGAACTCTCTTAGTTCCTTTTTCGTACAGTAGTCCAACAAGACCAAAAAAGGGTTAAACTATTGCTTGAAAGACGCCCTTTCTGACCTTTTAACGAGTGTGAAAGGAAGCAAGGTCACTCGACAATCTTTTCATATTTAGAGAGTCTGAAAAGGGTTAAAAGGAGACTCCAGGGGGGTTCCTTTTTCGTGTGTTCGTATCCGTACGGGTCCGAAAAAGAGATAAAAGTTTACCTGGTTACGTTCTCATATTGTAGAGCTCGAGAACGAACTAAGACTATGCTCATAGATGCGACAAGGTGAATAATTCATTAAAACTGCCAGGAAACCTGCGATGCCAGAAACTACAAACTAGAGTTTAGTGAAGCCATCACATCATTATAGAAACCCAAAAATGACCATACCTTATACAAAATGAAATTTTATAAATAACAATTGATTTGAAAATTCATTTACCATTTCATTTGCAAGGATTTTTGGAGTAGTGGAGAATGTCATTTTGAAGCAAATCTTGTTTTTCTCGCTGTCGGAGCTACGATCGATCATTTCACTCACCGTTCAAACCAGGTAGGTGTCCATCCTTTTCTCTTTCAATTACATGGTTTTAGATTGTTTTTCATGGCATTATTTATTTTAAAACACAAAGCCCTAAGTCGCCCCTCTTGGAACCAAATCGGCCTCTTTTAAAAATTAATAAAATGGAGGGATTATTTTACAAAAAATGATTTAGAGAAGGGTGATTAGGATGTCTACACCCTTGCAATCAATTAGGCAGGTCATTCTTAATAGAAGGACTCATAAAAAATCTCCCCAAATGCCCACGCAACCCCCAAAGTCGTTTTGCATTTCTAAAATGTTTTTATCATCATTTGACAAATGTTAAAGGGCGTGGTGGTTAAAAAGAGTGAGTGGTTGCTTTTAGATGACATGGGCATTTTGTTTCATGTTTTAAAATGTTTTTGAAAATCGTCGAAATTACCAAAACGTGAGGAATAACGAAAATCTTGATTTTTTTGTTTTGTAGGTATCTTCGGCAATCATGATTGAATGGAAAGAGAGGGAACACGAGATGGATGATTTAGCCACTCTACGGAGTCCTCGTACGTGGGCCACTTTGTGAGCTTGTGGCTTGCTCAAGTTCTTCAAATTGCAAAAAATGAAGAGAGAGGTGTTATTACTTGAGCATATGATTGGCCTTTAGGATGTTGTGGAACAGGGATTCTGTATTGGCACACAACTCCTAACCATTGAGTTGGAATATGTGTACTTTTTGATCGGCCTCTCAAAAAGAGGGGTCCCCATATCTTTCACTGGGCAGAGGGCATTACTTGAGCAGGTGGACGTGTATCTGGCATGCCACTGCATCCCGAAAGCAAGGTTGGTAAGGGGCAGAATCCCTATCAAGGATATTCGAGATCTGCCTCTCCAGTCCATATTATTTTCTATTACGAGCATGACAGGCAGCACTAACGCTCATCTGGCATCGAGATGTCAGGTGGCCTATGGTGTTCAGTGTTTGGACCCAACACTGTTCAACTGGAGTGCAGCATTCCTTCGGAATGTGAAGGAACAGATCTCACGGTGTAGGACTGGTCAGAAGCAGTTCGGCTATGGCTCGTTTTTCGTCTTGTTTTTTCTAAAGCGCATCCCTCATATGCAACCTCAGATAGCACTGGCAATACGACCAGTGGACGAACCTCGGATGGAGAGGTGGACTAGTATGTCTCCAAGAATAGTTTCGGAGTCAGAGTTCCACTTTACTGGTGTTTTCTTTTCCTGGTTGAGATGGAAGTACCTCTGGATAGAGGACTTCCCTTATGCCGATGTAGACTTCCATGGGAGTATGGACTTGATTTTTCCCACAGGGGAAGACTGGGATGAGTCAAGTAAGAGACTAAGCCATACCTTGTCTAGTTTCTTTGTTTTTTTTTAAGTTTTTGATGTATATGTATTTTTTTGGGTATGTAAAAGAGTTTTAACAGATGTTTTGTTTCCAACATGCAAACAAGGGAGCAGTGCACCCAGTTGATATACCAATACCAGGGCGTCGTGGAGGTGCCCCAGTAGCAGCAGACCCAGCAGTACCGGTGATGGGTCTTCGGGAGGTTGAGAGGAACCTCCAAGGCCTTACGATGGGTATCCCTCCTCTGCGGAGGGGGGATGTGCCTTTACATCTGCAGTGGCACACTGTAGGGGTACCAAAGAATATCAATTCTCTGTTGAGGCACGTAGTGCGTGCAGTAGGATTAGAGTCTCCCCGTGATCATGTTTTTGGTATGCCTTGTCAGGCGACGTTGTATGGGTGAACAGACCCGATATTTTTCTCTTTTACACACTTTTTGATGTAATACAAACATTTCAGTCACGCCATATATACATATATATATACAGTTTCAAATTTTTATGATGCCAATGATTTGTACATGATGATGCCTGTGATGTGTTTTAATTTACATGTAATGTACAATTTTTCTTTCCTTGAATCTTATATGTGGGCAAGATACTGATCCATGATATAATTAGCTAATGAATCTGAAACACTATTAAGTTCTCTTGGAATGTGTCTATATTCGATGTAATCGAACATTCGTTTGAGACGGTGAACTTGCAAGTGTAGGTGTAGCAGGATAGGACTACGGATAGCGTAGATGCAGTTGAGTTGAAAAACCACCAGTTGGGAGTCTAAGTAAATAATCATGCGAGAGATACCTAGAGAGGAAGCTTGGGTCAACAGTCCAATGACAGCATGATATTCTGCCATATTATTGGTTGTTGGTCCTAAACAAATGCCTCATGAACTCACTACCTGGTCAAATTGGTAAATAACCCAAGCTGCTGAAGCAATGTTCCGGGTATGTCGGCTAGCGCCATCCGCGAACCCAAAAAGATAGGAAAGGAGGACGTCATCTGCGCATGAAAACACAAGCACAGTCATGAGTGGCAACGGTAAAGACTCGAGCACGTGAAAGAAATAGACACACCAAAAATAAATACAATAATGTACAAAGTACAAATTCTAGGTGATCTAGGCATAGTACTTCTTAAGGTAAAGCCTGTTTCGGGGCTCTCCTAGGGAGATTCCTTCATGATCAACTAATTCGTAGGCACCTTTATGTAGGACACGCTTCAAGATGTAGGGACCGTGCCACATGGGTTCTAACTTTCCTGTACCCAATTTATCGTGAGCTTGGTCGTAAACAAGGACTAAGTCTCCTTCCGTGAAAGTCTGAGGGTGGACGGATTTGTCATATTGACTTTTAATTCATTTTTGATGTGCCTCATTAGCGAGAGCAGCATCGCGACGCGTTTCGTCCAGTTTGGATAGATACAAAAAACGTTCTTCTTCAGTGGAAGTATGGGGCAGGAGTTCTACTTTCAGTTTGAGTGATGGAATCTCACACTCGATTGGTAGGACGGCTTCAATGCCATAGACTAACTGAAAAGGAGTGAATCTATTTGAATTTTTCACAGAGGTGCGATATGCCCAGAGAGCGGAGAACAGTTGTAGATGCCAAGATGTTTTGTTTTCCCCTACCATGCATTGGATCATGGTTTTTAGGACTTTGTTGATAGCCTCAACTTGTTCGTTTTCTTGAGGATAGTAAGGGGATGAGTTTTCATGGAAAAAACCCAATTTGACATGTAACTCGCTCATCAACTCATTTTTGAAGTGTGCACCGTGGTTAGTGACAATGGTACGTGGTACACCAAAATGAGTTATGATGTGGTTGAAGAGGAATAGAGTTGTCGTACGGCCATCATTCAGGAAGGTAGGCATAGCCTCAGCCCATTTGGTGAAGTAGTCAATGGTGATGATGATGTAACTGTGCCCCCCGGCTGAGGTAGGCTTACACTACATGAAATCGATGCCCCATTTGGAAAAGGGGCTGATGGCAATAATAGGGTGCAGCGGCATGGGGTGGGTGTGTGCCTTCTTATTAAAGATTTGGCAGGGTGGGAATTTCTTGATGGCCTCGATACAATCTTTGAAAATCGAGGGCCAAAAGTAGCCGGCACGTAGGATTTTTTGGGTTGTGGCCATTCCGGAAAGGTGACCGCCACAGGCGCCAAGGTGACAATCATTCAAAACGCGTTCATCCTCCTCGTGAATTAAACATCACCGAAGGATGGTGTCGATACCACGGCGATACAAAGTGTCGCCGAGGATGATATAACGGCGAGAGTGGTGACGAATGCGTCGACGCTCTTCGCGAGAGATGTTGGGCTGAAAACATTGTGTTTGAAGGTAGAGGAGAATGTATCCGTACCAAGGATCAGAGGTGTTGATGAGGAAGAGAGATTCATCGGGGAGAGAATCTTTAGGTTTGATGTTTTCATCGGCACGAGGGAGAGCACAGATGAGCTCGGAAAACACCAGGGATTTTTTGGCCTTTGTAAATTCAAGATCGAATTATTGAAGAATAACGATCCATTTCGAATATTTTCCCCCAAGTACTTGACGTGTCAGGACGTGGTACATGGGGTTGGAGTCTGCGATTACCGTGGTGGTGCATAATAAGATGTAGTGGTGGAACCTTTGGACAGCGATGACGACTGCCAGAGCCAGTTTCTCAACATGTGAATATATGAGTTCGGGTCTAGATAAACTCTTGCTCAGATAATAAATCACATGTTCTCTGTCGTTGGAGTCTTCTTGGACTAACACCATTGCGATGGTGGAAGTAGAAGCGACCAAGTAAAGGATATAATCCTTTGTATATTCAGGGGGATGTAACAAAGGTGCATGGGTCAAAGCATGCTTGAGAGCATCGAATGACTGTTGAGCTACGTCATCCCAGATGAAAGGGACGTTATTTTGCAGTAACCGCATAAATCTTTTAGTGATCTCGGCATAATTGCAAATGAAACAGCGAAGAAAGTTTGCTTTGCCTTGCAAACTTTGGAGTTGGGTTAAATTGGTGGGTGGAGGTAAGGCTAAGATGGCCTTGATATTTAAGGGGTCCACCCTGATCCCATCTTTGGAGACAATGAAACCGAGGAGTCGACCAGATTCGACAGCGAAAATACATTTGTGTGGGTTCAAACGAATACGGTAGAACCTACATCGCAGAAAAATCGCGCGTAAGTGATCGATGTGATCGGATCAATTTAGTGAATGTGCAGGTAAATCATCGAGGTATGGTTCTGTGATATGTTTGATGTCATGAAAAGCATACGACATGGCTCCCTGGAAAGTGGCTCCATCATTTTTAAGGCCAAAAGGTAGCTTTCGGTAGGCAAAAGTTCCCCAAGGAAGATGAAGGTTGTCTTGTGTTGATCTGTAGGCAAGATTTCAATCTGGTTATATCCAGAAAAGCCATCCATGAAAGAAAACATTACGCTGTCTGCACAATTATCGATGATTTGATCGATGAAGGGCGTAGGGTGGTTGTCCTTAGGAAAAGATTTGTTGAGATCTCTATAGTCAACGCAAACACAGATGGTCCCTTGTTTCTTACCAACCGAAACGAGGTTGGAGACCCATTCGGTTAAGGGGACGGGATAGATAAAGCCAGATTTTAGAAGTTTTTCAACTTCTGCCTTTATAGCTGCAACTTTCTTGGGATGAACCGGGTGAAGCTTTTGACGAACCGATTTCACGTCAGGGTAGGTTTTGATTTCATGTATGACGATCGAAGGATCGATCCCTGGCATTTCCTCGTAACTCCATGCGAAGACATCGCAGAATTCCTTGAATAAAGCAGTGTAAGAAACCACTTCGTCGGGTGTGCAATTAGCACCAAGGTTGATGTTTTCCACGACACCTTCTTTGATTGAAATGTCAATCGTGACCGTGGTAGAGATGTTACTCATGTTCCCCTCAGAAAGAGTATCTTGTGTGAGGATAGGATATTGCAGAGCTTTGGTAACATTGGGTGGGAAGACAGATCGTATGTCTTGGATTTCTTCCAAAGGTGGAAGAAAAGAGGATCGATGGTGGTTGTCATCCCAGGGAAGATCGTCAATGATAAGCATTTCCATGATAGATTCATCCAAAGGAAAATATGGGAAATGTAATCGACTGCAAATGATAGGGAATCTAACCAAGAGGGAACCGAATAAGTATCGGGTGCCAATGAATGTGAAGTGTTTGACGAGGGAGAGGTAGATTGAATAGCTACGTATGTGGCCTCGGCTGGGCTCAGTGGCATTGTGTCACCGAGCACATCGAATTCCAAAGGACTAGGCACAATCCAAGGGTCAGATGATTCCAAGGATTGATAAGGCATAGTCGAAATCATATTGACGGTGGCAATATGATGTGCGGTGGGTGGAAGTGGTGTAGGGAAAGTACCCATGAGGCTAGAATCTTTCAATAAGCCAACACCAACTCTTTCATACGTAATCGGGTGGTCTCCCAGAAAGGGAATGTTGTTGGTAGCAGGGATGCGAGTGTCGAGTGTGCAGAAATCGAGTTGATCGATGGTAACAATCTTGCCTTGATGGGGGAATTGTACACATCGAAACACCGATGAGGCGACGGCAGTCATCGCGTAGAACCAACTTCTTCCAAGTAGTAGGTTGTAATCGAGGGGGGGCATCGACCACCTCGACGTCAACAGTAACAGTTTTTTCGCCCAACTGAACGGGTAAGGATTGTAATAATCCGTGAGGATGAAAACCTCATCCGTCAAAGGCACATAACATGGTGGAGGATTTGTTAAGGGCAGGTGATTTCAAACCTTTCAAACAGGCTAGAGACATGACACAGGTGGAGGCTCCCTCATCGAGGATAGTCCGGTGGATTTGTTGATTGTGAACAACCACATCGATTTGGAAAGCTAACTGGTGGGAGAGTCGCGGTTGATGGTCATCCAGATTAAACGTGAGGTAGTTTGATGACTCGGGATCAAAAGCGCCAATAGCATCTAAGACTGTTCTACGTTGGCTGGGATAGTGTTGTAGAACTTCCAAGGTGGACATGGCACACGAGGCTTGGGCCAAATCTTCTAGGATATTCTAGTTTTGGGCAGCCCGTGAATTAGGATTGAATGTAGATTTCTAGATGGTGCTCTTAGGAGGGCGTAGGATGGAGTCAAAAGAAGGTTTCTCAATCTGGAGTGGCCCGGATGGAGGGCTAACAGATGGAGGATTGACGGAGGATGGTAACGGGTCTGATGTAGAACCGTTAGCGATCTTTGGCTTATCAGGTTTAACTGGCGTGTCATATGTCACAGAGCGAGTTGTTAGATTAACTCCATTAAACATGTAAATGTGAGCACTTGTCGAGGCCTCATCATGGGTTTGGTTGGAATTTCCCCCCGGCGTGGGGGTTTGTGCAACCAACGATTGTTGCTATGGAAAAGGCTGAGTGAGCACAGTGGGTTGTGAATTTCCCTTGAAAATTTTGGCCACTTCATCGCGATGTGGGCAGTCTCGAGTGTAGTGATCGTCACCACAAATGAGAGATGGGAATTTCGGTTTTCATTGTGGTTGTTTTCCGATAGTAGGGGTTTGCGGTTGGGTCTTGGGTTGCTCGTTGTTGTTCTTCTTCTTTGGTTTGTTTCTCGCTTTCTTCTTGCCCCCAAGTTGTTGTGAAGGGATTGATTGGATCGCATTCACATCAGAGACCTGAGTTTGAGGTGGGGTAGAAGAGGGTGCAGTCGAACTAGGAGTGGCCGTAGAAGTAGGTCGTTGGATTGTTCCAGTAGACTGAGTAGTAGATTGAGTTTTGACGGAGCCAATAACTCCATCTGCATGCGAAGCAGTCGATGGTTTGGATGGATCGTTAGTGGCACGGGTAGTGTTCGGTATCAACTCATATAGAGTACCAGATTGTGAATAGACTAAGTCCAAGTACTGAGCTCGGGCGATGGCTTCTTCCTCAGTGACTACGCCACCCATGGCGACATCACGAGCGATCTGGGGTAATAGTGATTTCATGAACCATTCTGCTAACAATTGGTCGGGAATGACCGCTTTGATTAGTCTTCGTCGTCGTCTCCATTCATGTATATGATCGGAGATATGTATGGAAGTTGTCTAAGGAAGAGAGGTTAATAGTTCGGTACCTGTCTCGTATCGAATGGGTAGTTGGAAATGTGTGAGGAAGGACATGGAAAGGGAGTTGAAATCGTGAAAAGATGCGCGTGGTAATTCAATATACCATTTCGCTGCGGAACCTGTGAGCGTTCATTGGAAAAGACGCAAACGAATCGAATCGTCCATGAGGGAGTTGGATGAGCACCACAAATGGAAGGTCATGACATGGTTGTTTGGGTCTTCTCCGGGATTTCCGTCGAATTTTGGGATATCAGAAGGAAGTTTAGCTGGAATGGCTGGCCAAACCGGAGAATGATAAATGGGATCATTCGTTAACTGAGACAAGTCTGGAAGGTCCAGGGTGGCTAGAAAAGGTAGTTGTCGGTTAACCTGTGGGTAATTTTGGTGTGGCAGAGGGACACCAGTGGGGACCAATACTGGGTTATGTGGATAATTATAACTCGTGGGCCCTCTCGTGTGAGGTTGGTTTTGACCAAGGTACATAGGATTTGAGACGTTTTGAGAAGTGTTTGTAAGCGGAGGATAACCGGATGGGTTTTGTGGATTATAGGGTGGGCTTGGCATTTGTCCATAAGGGGGTTGTTGCGGAGTCTGAACATTTTTTCTCGTGGAGGCATGAGGATTTCCTTGAAAAGGGATGCTCCATGGATTGGGTGCGGTGGACACATTTCGTCCTTATGGTTGATGGTGTACTCCAGATTGAGGCTGCCCCCCAGCATGAGGGTGCCCCCCGAATGGAATTTGTCCTCCGGTGGGAGGATGCCTCCCAGCATTAGGGTTCCCTCCGAATGGAATTTGTCCTCCAGAGGGAGGATGTCCCCCAGTTTGAGGTAGAGTTCCCGGGATCTGAAAGCTATATGCCAATGACTGACCGGTGTTGTCGATCGGGTTAGGGCCACCAAGGCCAGTCCCTCCAGGTTTTTGGATGGGTATGGAACTTCCCAATACAATTCGAGTAGTGGCTTGGGCAGTAGTGTTAGCGAAATCATTCAGTGCCCTAAATCCAAAAGGGAGTGTAGGTCTTGGTGTTACAGGTGTTCCAATAGGGGCTTGATTAACTACCGCATTGTCGACAGGGATGGTCGGAATGTGTGGGGCCATTGTCGAATGGGTTGTCTGGAGGGGAATAGTAGACCTTGGGCCAACGGACGGTATGTTCAGACCAACAGTTGGTGTGGTTGTAAAAGTGGTAGTACCGGTGAAGTGGTTTGGGGGTACGATATAGGAAAAAGGTGCATCGGCACCTTCTCCTGTTCCATAAATATCTCGCACCAAGCGTGGTGGGCTCTGAACGACGTTCGCAGTCCAAAAAGGGTCACCGGCTAAAGGGTTTTGAGAAGACCCGGTCGAAATGTCAGAAGGATTGATGACAACAAATTCTCCAGTGGAATTTAGGTGGAGGATCTGTCGTTCGTACCCCTCCGGAATGCGATAAGCTTCCGGAGATTCTGAGACAATTCGAAAATTGTCCAAAGGGATGGGAACTTCTTCCTGGGAAGTTGTAGTACTATGAACCTCTCTTTGTTGAGGATATTCCTCCGTAGAATGAGGGGGTAGAGGGGTATTTCCTTCCATATTCTCTGGAGGAAGTCCCTGTAGCCTCCGCGAGCGGTGTGGAGGGTCAATGTTGGCGGAAAAGAGTCGACGAAAGAAATCTATGGCCAACTAACGAAAAGAAACAACACACGCTAAAAAAAATCTAAGAATCACAACCAAGCAAACATGACCTTCTTTTGATGATCGTACCAGTTGGTGATGAAATCCAACGTCGTGTGATCAAGTCCAGAAGGGGCAGGGATAGGGTGGAACAATTACAACGGCGACCTGCTTAACAGACTTAAGCCTTGGTGCAAGCTTCCACGCAGTAATTGTGGATTTACCCTCCAAGGAGCCCGAGTGAGTTTGACCAATGTCTACTCCAGGTACAGTTAGACTTCCCGTCACCGTCACCTTGTGTAAGACCCTAAAGATTATGGCCACTAAGGTTACCAATTCGCAGTCAACCCCTGGGCGGGAACAGTCGACAGTCCAATCCGAACGTACGGGCAGGGTATCAAGCCCGAAATCAACTAAAAGGCTTCCACGCAGTAATTTTGGATTTACCTCAAAGTGATCCCCATAATACGATCCGACCACCACAATCAGTTAAAACATGGAGGGTTAGTCCCCGTAGCTTACTCGAATGCGACCTCGTGTGTAACCCCTGTGTGAGAGGGGGATCCCAGGCAGACTTATACGATAACTGGATTTGACTCTCCCTAACTCAGGATGCTAGTGTTTGTTTTAGAAACTTTGGAGAGTTATACTCACAGCCCTAATCCAAAGTATTAATCCTAGTCTATTGTTGGTGGAGGATCCTAGAAAAGAAGAAGTTCTAGATAACTTTTAATTAGCATTGATTTTATGGTTGTTCTTTACGCAAAAGGGTTGCATGGAAGTGAAACTAATGGAATTATGACTCAGACCCAAAGAATGCATCAAATATGATAAGCAGTCATTTTCTTTCGATGAATATCTATCTGAGGGAGAGAGAAATTTCTTTTCACTAACAAGCATGAATACGGAGTGTCCTCAAACGATTCTTTTCTCAGTCAAATCCTGATGTAACACAAAAACTTTTAAATGCCTTCTAATATGCAGAATCAATCATAAAGATGTCTTTTATTGTTTGCGTATGAGTGATGATCAATACAACACAATGCTCGTTTTGCTAATTATCTTTCTTGTATGAATGAAAACCAAACTAGCACAAGCAAAAGTCACACAAACAATACACCCTTCGTAGAAATCAAAACGAAAAGCGAAAGAAAAGAAACAATCAAAGAAACGAAAAACAAACTTCACACCCAAAAGCAAAAGTTGAAGAATAATGACCTTGACTGAAATTGAGGTGAAGAGGTTTGTAGGCCTTTGATGACCTTCACTAGGGTTTTTACTCAGCTGATGAGGAGCAGAAAACAATGCATGGGTTTCAAATTTCACTCAACAGGAAAAACTCAATGAAAATAGTGAAGAAGGCTGCAAGATCCAATCAACAAGGTGTTTATTCGTCAAAAAGATAGATGTCAAGACCGAAAGGGAAGAAAAATTGACTCACAAGGTCACTCAGCAGAGGAGACATAGAGGCAAAACCTTAACAAAGCAATTCTGGAAGGTTTTCTGGCCAAAAAGAGGCTGGTGCTCTGTTTCCAAAGGCAAGGAGCATTATAGCACTCTGTGTAAGGATATGGGGGAGCGATGGTGCTCTGTTAACACTAGGACAGGGGCGCCAGGGTCTAAAAGTCCCAGAAATGTCAAAAAATCAAAAAATTGCAATTCAATTCCGACAATTATGCTGAGTGCGGTGGGGTAAGGAGACGATCAGCTCATGAAACCAATCAAAAGAGGAGTGAACCAGGTCTGAAACAATCAAGGGATAGAACTAGTTCAATTAGGAGAAAATCAAAACAATAAGTTTCGATTTGAGGCTTCTTCCCCAGCGAGAGTCGCCAGTTTCTGTTGTAGGAAAATCTCCCTGTGGATAGGTAGATCGCCTCTAAGAGCTTGACCTTAACTCTAGACAGAAAATGCTTAACATGGACACTGACTTCCTTTCAAATCCATCTAAACTAATACATGAGAAGGAAGGATGACAGAGGTACCTTTTATCGACGTTTGTCCCTGCACGCTCCGAGTTGCACTCCAATCCTTTTGCTCCTCGTTGAGTTCTGTGGACAAAACAAGATACGACCACTTCCTACTCTATTGATATTAGCTTGAAAACAGATCTATCAATAAATGATAAGTTCATGTGACATTAGACACAAACTAGAAAGAAACAGGCCAAGCATGTCATATTGATGAGAATAACGACAGCAGTACTTACAATCGTAGATGTGAATGCGACAGCTTCGTCAAGTCCTCTTCGTCTAACCCTTGCTTGAAAGATCCACAACCTAGATAACAGCAGCTTTACTGATCACTCTCCTTTGGCTGACTGTGAGTTTCCTCCAAGATCATAAGTTTTGTATCTTCAATTCTTCCCCCCTTTCCACCATCATAGAGCCTGTTTATATAGGTTTAGAGGAGCTTAACCTCTTGAGTTATCTTTAGAACA
>ML777735.1:39457-86961 GCA_009831015.1 Picea engelmannii
GAAAACACCTCTAACACAAGTTTCAAGCATGAGGTCACACTATAGCAAGTGGGATGATATCCCCTCTCCACTTGTTTTGGTGCCCGTTGTACATTGTGTGTACTGGGGTTTCAAAAGTGTCAGGCCCTCTGGGTGGCATCACTTCTCAAAGTTTTAGGGTTTATTTCCCTACCCATGTGTGTGGTCCTGGCCCACGATTGTTCTACCTAGTCGTCGATTGTGAAGTAGCATCCATAGTGACCTTTTCTATGATATCATATCAGTGACTGTAGGTGGGAAGTACAACGGTACCTGAGGCATCCATTGAATCCAAATTTTAGTTCCCCTAAGTGGTGCCCCTCTTCACAAGGGTACTTAGTCTAGTAAGGGTTGTTATGTGTGTATTATTGTAATTGTCTCTTGTACCTGCACTACCCAGGTCTTGGGGACTTGACATCCCCCATGGGTTGGTTTTCAAAAGGCCCCTTTGTCCAAGGTTTTCCTATTGATAGCATATCATTGGTATGGGTGTGATCTATGGTTTTTATGTTTATTTGGCCATAGGATAATTTTTTTTCTTAGATAAAACATAATGTTTCACCATGGTTGACCAATATCTTTGTTGGTCACATAGACAACAAAGACTTTCTCCTATGGGGGAAGATCCACCATCTATTAGGTCGATGGTTTGTCCACAACGAACGACACTAACTCAGTATATTTATAAATAAACTCAGTAGATTCATAGGGGAGTGATCACATGGAGATCGGAGTGGTTGAAAAAATTCCTCCATTAAAGTATAGCCCCCCTTTAACTAGGCCTTTAGACCTCATTCTTCTTGGTGATCCTTTTTCATACTTCATCCATTCTGACCCAAATTCAAGCGTATGCATTTCATCCATCATGGGAGGACACATTCCTTTGTCTCTTGGTGCTACAGGAGGATTCTCTTTGTCCTCTTCCTTTCCATCCCTTAGTGGGATAGGCTCTTCCACCAACATGCCTCATACATTTGGCTTCTCCATGTGCGAAAATCCATTGGTCACATGTCTTCCTTCCACAGGTTTCCCTAGCGTTATTTTTCCTCGGCATCTTTTCCAGTTCCCACATCCATATTTGTTTTCGATGCGGGGAAAGACTTTGGTTTTACTATCGGAGGTGGATTTCCTTCTATCTTTGGTATCCCTATCAGTGGCCTAGCAATACCAAATGCTAATTTTGTATTTTATTGGAATACTAATGTTGTGTTTGGTCCTACTCCTAGTATATTTTCTGGTGTTGGGGGCGGTAATGTCTCTGGGGATGCTTATTTCCATGGGGGAAATTATGTCTCTAGGGGTCTTAGTACCTCAAAGGGTGCTAATATGGGGGTACCACAAGGTCCATCAAGATCACAAAAAACATATTCTTTGACCCTAAATCCATTTTTCAATACACCATTTCCCTTTTTGGCAACTTCCGATATACCATATTTGTCATGATTGACCAATGACCCATTCAAGACCAAAACTCATGGTCGTCAATTCCCACAAAATTTCCATCTGATATTCTAAAATTTGATGGAAAACCCGGAGAATACCCTTCCACACATGTCATGACATTCCACTTATGGTGTTCTTCAAACTCATTAGTGGATGATAGTATACGATTGAGGCTTTTCTAGAGAACCTTGACTGGCAGCACGACCAAATTGTACATTGAGTTACCTGGTGCCACATATAGAAATTTTTCTTCTTCATCCATGGATTTTCTAACACACTTCCAATCGTCGATTTAGTATGAGACTGAAACCAAACTTTTGATGTCACTACAATATAACACCGCCATACATATTTTTTATATTATCCATGAGGCTCGTTCAAGAGAAGGTTCCAGATCAAATGTTGTTTGATTGGTTTGTCAAGTCAGTGTTGTCATCCATGGCCAAATATGTAGCCATGTCAAGGGAAGTTACCGAAGAGCAAGTGCTTTTACGTGCCCAACATTTGTAATTGATTTATTCGCAGTCAATCACACTATATGATATCATTCCTCATGCTCCAAGGTCGTCAATGGATCTTGGTAGACTAAACCTACGACCACATGTCAATGGTGTGGTTGGTTTTGTTTCCAATGTTTTTGTGAGATGATTTGTTGGGAAGATGAGCCAAATTTCTATATCTACAAGTCAACCAACTCTTGTGTCCACCACCCAAAATTCTACAATCCCTACTCAAACCTCCCAGGTGAATTCAGTATAGTACACACAATATAAGAATCATCAACGACCTAAAGGAAAGAATAAAAAGAAAAAGAAAAACTTTTCCACTAAAAAAGGGACTATGCAAACCCAAAACGTTGCTAGTGGAGGCACTAAGGAGAAAAAAAAGGACAATTTTCTCTACAATATTTGTGGTGGTGACCATCTCACTCACCAGTTTCCTAGGATGGATGAGATTCATCAATAATTTACCTAGTAGGGAGATCCCCAACAACCTGTTGTATTGACAAATCCATTCCCTCTACATCAACAAAAAATGGTTGCATAAAATATTGCACCTCCACAAGGGGGCATGGTAGGTAACCCCCAGCAAGGGGGTTCTTCCCCAAATGATAACATATACATGTGTGAACAAACTATTAATTTATAAATGTGTGCTTGTAATTATGATAATCTAGAGAGTGGTTCTTCGGATAAGGAGTCAACTTCTACTTCATATACCAGTGTCCCTCTCCAAATAGAGAATACATCCCTTGACACAGTGCTTCTCCCACCAAGGGTGTACTTTGTAGGTATACACATAATCCTAACACATAGGCTACCCATAATTATAGTATTGTGGAAGATTTACCCCATGCACCATGTGCCATGTGAGCTCTCAAAGTCCTCCGAGCCTAATGCAACGAAAGGTGGTGTTTTATACTATAGGTAGGGTTGACCCTTCAGACACTCGGTTGATTACTTTTGACACTCATTAAATTCAGTCTAGACTCCCCCACCAAATTTCTTTTTAGATAAAAGTTGTCTCGTGTGGGATTAATATCTTAAGAATCATGGTTGATGAAGGAGTCGCCACTTGTATTATGGTTGTTTCATGTTCTTTGTATCTCATTCAAAACAACACCATGTTGAAGGAATTTAATGGACACACCTTCAATCCTAATGGAATCATGCCCACCTTTCCTGTGGAGCTAGGTGGAAAATTTGTCTTAATTGAAGTGAAGGTAGTTTATGCCCCACTATACTACAATTGTTTGCTTGAGAATAGTTGGTTCTATGCAATTATGGATATAGTATCCTCGGTATTTAGGGTTCTCTTATTTCCCTGTGAAGGGAGGGTGGTAACTATTAATCAGTTAAAATATTGCACACCTGACTACAGAACTAACAATAGTATGAACATCATGTTCATCAATGGTTCCTTGAGTGATTATGAGAGTATTGGTGTGGGGATTTTCAAGGATTCATCGCTCATGGGTACATTTACCCTATCCACACCACTCAATACTCAAATTGTGGCTCCCATTTGTATGATCTCTTCAGGAACTTTTGAAACTCAAGAGTCTCATAATCCTTGGGTGGTTCCTAATCCTTCAAAATTTGAATCATTTGGAGCTATCATGATGCTTATTATGGTTGATATTGCATATCAGTGTAAGTTTTAAACCTATGAAGTAAAGCAATGCATATAGATTCTTGCAAAACAGAATTTAATCAATGGCTCATACACAGAGTACATAGAGATTTTATACTGGAAACCCTCAACCGGGAAAACCTTTCTTATATTCATTATCGAATTTCACCATTCACCATACAATATATACAATGTTTTTAGGTATTTCGTAGATACCAAAACCCTAATCCCTTAATCCAGGATTAATTTAGTAAACCGCTAAAAATAGCAAAAACCGCCCAGACACAGTTGTCGAACCTGGCGCGCCCACACACACACATGCAAAGAATATAACACATACCCAACAATCAGAAAATACATTCAGCATTCATTGACACTGATAAGAATCTCCAATGGGATGTGGAATTCAATCAATACTCTTTACTCACATGGGTTGTCACTCATCCTCCTAATTTACATGACTTCATAGATACTAAGCTACCTTCAGATGAGGTCATCATGGATGTCATGGATTCAATTGATAGTCCATGAGAGTATATTCATCATCAAGCATATTTTATTCCTGATTTAGAAAGGTTGGAGGTTGACATAGAGAGTATTGATTAAGGACAAGGGGCATTTTCTGGGGCATCCACTGAAATCCTAGGTCTTGAACAGTTTGAGTCTCGAATTTGTTTTTTAGAACTTTCCATTGAATATTCCACTCTAAAACATACCAAATATGAGTGTCTTGCACCTCATCCATTTCTTTATGGGCATCATCAAGGAGATGAAATTGCTCACAAAACTACTCACCATGTTTGTCTTCGTGTAGTTCTTGACAGTGACCTGGTTCTAGTTCATAATTGGAATCACGAATATTTAGGAACATGGAAATTTGATTCTATGTGGAATGGCCCCGACATGTTGTGCCATATGATGTTGAAAATGGGCCATGAGTTCATCAATGACAATAGAAATCCTTGGTCTAATCCTAGGAATGGGCTCTGCTTTGCATAAATCGTTAGGATGTGTAGTGCCTTGTACATATGTGTGTGTTGTGAGTGTTTTTTATTTTTGTGTGCGATTTAATTATATTCTATTCTTATCATTTTTTGTTCTTTATTTTCATATGTTAGTATGATCCTCTTAGTCCTTGTCATAAGCACACCCATGGTGAGACTAGGAGGTTACATACATTAGTTCACTAGTTAAGTTGGCATTTGACACATTAAATTAAGCATTAACACAAACATGCATGAACATAAACACATGGATTTCCAATCGCATTATTCAAAGTCATAAGTAAGATCCGAACCATACGTATATAAAATACATAGTCAATACATCATGTCCAAAAATCCAATAAACAAAATTCAAAAATTGAACACACGATCTTGTTCTTACCTGGTCCTGACAAAACGGAATTGTGTTAGAGGAATCGCTTGCAATATGCATTAGAAATTTTGAGAGGTGGGAATTTTTATGCTTTTCGTTACTTCTAATTCATGTAATATTGTTTTTATTATGAGATTCCACTATGTAATTTAACCTGAGATCTAGTTTTTTTGGATGGTTTTTTCAAGATTAGGTGACATGTTATTTGGAATTTTCTATGATGACATCCATTGAACCATGAGGTACATGTTTTGAATTGGCGTCTTGGGATAGGTTTTTCCCTAAAATACCATGTTGCAATATTAACCATCACATTTTCCATCACAATGCCTTAGGTTTGATCTCGCTAGGTTGTGACATTAGCCTTTCTCATTTGCACATCATAACTTGTGTGGTAGTTCCTACCCTTCATGGGAACCCTAGTTATCATCCCCTTTTCCATATGGTACCCGTGCTACAACTATCTATAGGCCCGGGAACCCTTATTTAGACCCTCCATGGCTAAAAGTTGAGCCGCATTCTCCTCTCTTAATATTTTTTGGCCATGTCCCAAAGCAGTTACCATCATTACTTATGTTGTTTAATGGTTGTATATGCATGTCGTTGCAAATGTCTTGGTTCCTACTTCTACACTATTGTTTTATTTCATCTTGCTTACCACCATTGCAGTCATTCTTGACCTCTTACCATTTGCATTAACTTCCCTCCATTTTGCGACCCTTACCCTTCGCATAAAATGGATGCTATGAGTGGACATTAATTTCCCAGTACCTTTTCTTCATTTAATTTGCATAGGTCTATTCCACGTGTGTGGAATGCAATTGTATGCCATGGAGCCAGTCATTTTCTCCAAATGACCTAAATTTTAACTTTTTTTATGCTCATAAAACCATGAAAAAGACACAATTGAGCACACTTTTAACTCTTTTTCGTGCTCATGAAACCATGAAAAAGACACTATCGAGTACACTTTTTCCTCTTTTCTCCACTCATAAAAACATGGAAAAAACACTATCGAGCATACTTTTATCTCTATTTTGGGATCACAAAAGCATGAAGGATACACCAAAATCAAAAAAGAGGGGGGGGAATTCTCTTGATCTGTCCAATATAGTTTCATCCATCAATCATTGTCACCCTTGAAAATGGGACTTATTTGTGTCATTGTCTTACGGTTGGGTTATATATTTCCTAGGAGTCGTACCATCATTATGAGTCATATACTCCTCTGACTGGTTAATCTTATAGTCGTTATGGAGAATGCTTCAATGCCTCATACATTGTTGCACTATATATTTGGTGCTCTTGATTCGTTTCTACAAATTCATCAGTATGTCATGCTATACGCTCAAGGGAAGTGAAACCTGAATCAACAATTATGTAGTCTCGTTGACCTTTCATGTCATCCATCCCTATGTCATATATACTTGGCGATTCTATCTCTTCACAAAATATCTTCGTGATTTATTTTTTTCGATTAATGGGGGAATAGATTAAATCCATCCTTCGACGAATGTCTTCCTATCGACACCAACACATTATCTAGGAAAGTTATATAGAAACCATCTAGTACCTTGGAAGTTGTAGTCCTCAGCAGCAAGTCTCCTTGCAATTAACAATGGGTTCAACTCATTAACTTGTGATTGATCGATTCTATAAGTGTTCGACGTAAACTACTCCCTTGACACTCGTTAGATTGTACTTGGTACCTTGGGGTCTATTTTCATTATTGGTGGGTCCCCTTGTGTCTATTAATAGTATTCCTCAATGATCAATAATCAAATGGTTTTTTCCACGCTCAACATTAGCTCATCTATTTGCATGATGTAGAATCAGCCATCGATGGGTTTGGATTGAAGACATTAATCCTAGGGGGAATTTCACTCTTTTATACCATGGTATTTTTGTAACATGTGATGGATCACTTGTTTCCCTTGTGCAACGAGCGACGACCTCTTGAACCTTCTAGATTTGAGGAATTTTGAGAAGATCGGATCAGGATAGGTTGGAAATGATTCATCATGATCTATAGAACTTGTGCCTGAATTTTTTTTCATCAAGTTGAAATATTTGAAACTATATCTAGAGCCTCCTCCATCACTCTATAAAAGAAATCCAAATCAAGACGTTTAGGATCTCAATTTTGGATAAACATATGTTGCCAAAATAACTAGGGAGAGATTTATGCTATAGTCTTCCAAGTTTATATTGGTATCACCACACTTGAGAGAAGGCTAAGGAAGCCTCAAGGAGCTTGGATCCAGAGGAGTGCTTCAATAATATCAAGGTATCTTCACATTGATGAAATTTTCCTTTTAATTTATATAGATCTATTGTTTTTCTTCTCCAATTTGTGTGATCTATGTTTGTTGCATATGTTACATTGGTAGATCTATGTGTTATTGAGCAATGTAGATTAGATCCATTAATATATGATATCATATTTATGCTTTAAAGTTTTTGAGAATGGTTTGGTTGTTTTCTTGTGTACGGGTGATAGGTTGCAAGAGCTAGAAGTTAGATATTGGAGCTTCATCATCACAAGAAGCTATAGGAAAATCATCAAGAAAAAGGTAAAGTTTTACCTCTCCTTTTTAACATAATTAGAGTGTATTTACTTCATATCTAGAGGAAACCCATAGTAATATATCCATTGTTTGTCACTTGTTTATGTTAGATAAGTAACAGGTCTCACCTATCCATAGGTGAGATAACTCTACAACACCATGCCTCCTCAACTCCACTAAATCAGACAACTTCTCTTAATTGATATCCCTTTTGACCACTATATTTATTTCCTTAATCTCTTGCATCATAGCTACCCATCATCAATGAGTCACTACTTCTCTTTTTAGGACTTTATCCTTTCTTCTACTATCTTGTGCATCCTCCATGGAACCTTTAGCCTTTAGTCATGAATTCATCACCATAACCATCTTAGCCCTCCCCTAGGTGGATGTGTTTATGTTGCCATCATGGGTGTGGTAAAAGGGATATAATGTTCCTCCATTATAAACATCTTCAAAAAAATTACAATCACCTTGGCTAGTTTCCAATGAAACCCTTTTAGAAACTATTGTTTAGCTCTCAAAAATGATTGATCAAATTCAACATTGAATTCCATAATATGGCCCTCAACCATAGTTTTGACCCAAAATCTATAGGTCTAACTTTGTGATCTACCCTAGGCAGAGCAATCAAATTCTTATCTTTTTAATCAACCTCCTTCCTCTATTTAAAAATGGGTTGCAAATGATATCCTAATCTAAACACCTATTTTTATATATCTACTAGAAAAGTGACTCAAAACAGTGGATAAGTGTCATGATCGTCGTGTAGTATTTTTTTATAAATTAATCGATGAATGTTGGCCTACAAACATGTCTATTTTCTTAAACCACCAATCATCCACATATGCCTTTATCATTGCAATAGATATATTGCATGAATTCCACATTCATTGTTATGGTGTCTCAAAAATTAAACTATTTGTTGGTTCAATTTAAGAACAAGTTCCATGAGAGTGTCCCACTACAAGGGAAATGCCACTTAGAAAGGTTTTAGAAAATGTTTTTAATGTTATAAGAATGGGAAAAAATTATCAAAATAACCTCAGTTATTGACAACTAAGGTTTTAGTGGATGTTCACTATAGTTTAAAGTATGGGCAGCGAGAGGTTTTAACAATGGATTTTTTTAATGCACTTCAAACAAAAAAGTGTGCATGTGTGCAATTGTTTAATATGTGCCAATTTGGATTATATATTTTGAAAGCACAAGTGCATTATATATGATTGAACATCGATGCACATTATCCTTGTGCACTATGAATTCTTTGTAATGGTAACGATAATAGTGATGACAAGGGTGATAGCATCATTGAATGGAATGGTGTTGCCATTGTAGTTAGGAGCATTGGTGCTCTTAGTATAGTTATTAGCACCAATGCATTCATATATGTATATTCCATTGGTACATAACGATATTTTGAATGCACAGACACGTAATAGTCATCTAAATGCATTGGTGCAAAAATATGTAAGAAACACATTGTTTCATTCAAATAAATATAATGTGTCGATATGTTTTAGTGTTGAAGTTGCTAGTGGTATGAGTATGAAAATGCAGCTTCTTGTTTTGTTTTGTTTTTTAAATCAATTACTCGTCAAAAAATCAAATATTTTTATAATAATATTCATTTTATATTTTAATTAATGCATTTGATATAATCATTGCATTAATGTATTGTATTATTTAAACAAATATACAAGCTAATTACAATTTTATTCATTGTAATAATGTAAATCATCCATATATTTAATTGACAAGTATATACATATTATAAAAAATAAAAAAAATATTTAGCAATAATACTTTCTAAATGATTCTTTTTTGTTATTGTGTGATTACGTTATTGCAAATCTCATAGGTCTCATTGACCATTGCTCCAAAAGCACTTTTTGTAGTTTAAATAGATCCTGATTCTTGGATTCATTAGATTGATTTTTGTACTGTAAGTGAAAAGAACATAATTACTTTATTTCCACTATATCGTTCATAGTTTTATAAAAAAAAATCCCCTTCTCATTAACTTCCAATACCACTCCAAATGAACTAAAGACCAATTCATCATCATTTATGTCCTCATAATTTTTTCTTAGGAGAGCCCTCTATTCCCTTGATGTCGATCTCTGCACAACATTCAACATATGAAAAAACAAATTTTTTAAACATATTAGCTATTATTGTTATGGACATTATTAGCAAAATTTCAAAGAAAAACTTCATGTTGCCTAATTTCCGTGTTTGCACATTTCCATAAAGTTTTTACACTCTATTGTGCCCCCACAATAGCCTCCCATTTTTCTTGTCTTAGCCTCTATCCAAGACAATAAATTGGGCCCCCCTTTAATTCTTCCAATCAGAACCCTCGCACTCTCTCCCTCTCTCGTACAAATAGATACGCCCAAGTTCTCCTCACCCTACCTCTCTTTACCACCTCTGGTTACTCCTCAGATTACTTATACTCGACGATCCGCACCTCAGTGAGTCCCCTCTTCCTACACCAATACATAGTGCTTCGATGCATGCATCCTTATTCCACCTTTCCATTGACATGCCATTGGGTTTTTTTCATCATTTCATCGTCCACCTCCATTTGAACTTGGCTACTGCGCTATCACACTTCTTCCAAACCTCACAGACACACATCTTCATCATCAGCGAAGTTCGCATGATCAAAGATGTCTCACCGATACTGGTCACATGATAATCTTCGTCGTGCACACTCCTTTCACTAGATGACTTCCTTCCACTCACATTGTTGCATCACATTTTGGAAACATCGCTACCTTTTGCTTCATTACATTGCTTACCGACAAGATTTGCCTTTCATCCCCGACGCACTTCCTGTTGATGAGTTTCCCTCTCCTATCCTCGATACGTCAGTTGAAGTACGTTGACCCCTCATCATCGCTAATCGCATCGAAGATGATTTTCTCTCTCTCGCCAACACTGACTAGATTAGCGTGGCTCACTTTCTCCTTGAGGATTTTCTCATCCCACTCCCAACTCGAATCCCTTCTCATTGTGTTCATCAGTCAATATCCTTACAATTCTCAATGACTGAAATATACACACCTATATAAACAACTGGTCATTGATTTCCTATCTCACATGATCCACTCTAGACTGCATTCATAATCAAGTTTGTCAAGGGTCATCAGTAGTTCGTATTCATGTACCGCATCATGTTTGATTTTCACCTCTTGATTTTATGGCTAACCATGAGCTTGAAAGTGTTTTATATCATCATATGGGTTAACTGAAGCATATATATAGGTCTTGCATTGGCTCTAAAATGCATCTTGACAAAAAATTGGTTCTCCAAGCTCCTACACAATGTCAGGTGCACCGAATGTCAGTTGGTTGTTTTGATGGATTTATATTTATATTCCCCTAACATATTACCTCAGTTTAAATGAATTATATAAGAGCCTACATATCACAAATGACTTAGGAACTGATAGAACTGGATTTGAGCAAAGCAATAGCAAGAACGGGGCACATACTTCCATTGAAAACACCTTTGAGCACAAATTTTGGGTAGTATTCAAAGTGTATTTCTCACCACCAAAATAGGCCCACTATATATATTATGCAATTACAATCTCAAAGCAACTGACAGAATCGAAATCCGAGGTTAGAAATTTCCAAAATGATTGTCTAGGATTTCCCTCCAAGCAAGCCTCGATAGTCGTGGCCATAATTAGAAATGGATCCACTCAAATGATGGAACAACATGTTCAGTTATTTTTATAGAAGTTTTTATCTGTGTTCTTCGCGTTGCAAAAAATGGCACGTTAATCGGGCATTGTATGAGAAAGTTACGGGATTTTGAACTCAAGCTCTCATTATCTCTTGCTAGTTCGACACTTAGCATTTTTTCCAATTTTTCTTTCCCTGGAAGGAGAAGTTCCCTTTGAATCCTCCGAAGCGATTCAAAATATTTCCCTTCATTTCCTATGATACATATCGGAGGCATTAGTTCAAAACGCTCTGATACATATTGAAGGAGTTAGTTCAAACTTCTCCAAACATGTCAGAGGAGTTAGTACTAACTCCTCCGAACATAAGAGAATTGTCTCTCGTAAATCAACCATAAATTTTGAATGGGTGTTCATTTTGTGCCTTATTTATACCGTTGGAAAGGTATTTACGAGATATACAACATTATAGTTATGTGATTTGAGAAATTTATAATTCATGGTACACTTATTCCAGGTCGAAGGAGTTAGTATTAACTCCTCTGAAACATGAAAAAACACCTTTCATAAAATGGTCGTAACTTTTAACTCGGGTCTATGTTTTGCGCGTTCTTTATACAGTTGGAAATGTATATTAGAGCTATAAAACTTTATAGTTATGTGATTTGAGAAATTACTAATCCATGGTACACTTATTCCAGCTTGTAGGAGTTAGTACTAACTCCTCCGAGAAAACCGAAGGAGTTAATACTAACTCCTCTTAAACATGAAAAACCACCTTTCATAAAATGACCATAACTTTTGACTTGGGTGTCTGTTTCACACGTTATTCATACCATTATAAATTTATCTTCAATAGCTACATCTTCCTAGTTATATGATTCAAGAAATTTCTAACCTATGGTATACTTATTTTTGGATTAATATCTGACACCTTGTTGACAGCCTCAAAGAACACCATAACTCGACCGCGAGCAAAGGAACCATGAATCAAACTCAGGAAAGTTTAGAAATGATACTTCAATTATTTTATGCCCCATTTATTTGCATTCAAATGATTATTCTTGATAGTTTATTTCAATTTACTCTCATCTATTGTATGTTGAATGTTTTCAGGTACCGAGCGAAGGAGGATCGCACTCAACATTCTCATGATGAAATCTACAACTAAAGATGATGAAGGAGAAATAACGAAATATGTAGTAGTAATGGAGGATCAACAAAGAAAATAGAAGGAAAATGTATGAAGCAGTGATATAGAAACTCCATGATGATCGACTGTCAAACTCAGAACAACAAACATGCCCCCATACCCAAAGCCAGTCTTCATGTTGCGCAAGACACATATGGTCGAAATCCATGATGACCCACTAGTGCTAGGAGACAAATTCGAAATGTAATTGATGTCCTTGTTTCTCATCATCACAAAGAGGATGAGGACAAACGATGGAAGATGAAAGGCCAAAGGTCTTATTAAAGCTCAATAAATACTAGAATAGAACCCAAATAAAGGGTTTTTGGCTCTTCAAACATTGTACACGTCTAACATACTTTGGGGATATAGTGTCAACTAAAATTGGAGAGTTGTCCTAAGAGTTTTCTTGTACTATTGATGAAATTGTTAATACGGAGAAGCCCTCAGGGCCAACTTTTGATTGAGAGGACTTGCATGTGTTGTTGTTTTATTGCGAACTATTTCAAGCATAATGCTTGTTGTTCACATGGATTGTAAGAGCATGTTTGTTTATGGATTATTCTAACGCAATATACGTCTCCTTGCAGTTTTTTCATTCTTCTTATATTACATGTTCTAAGTGAATGAGCTGCCAATGTATGTGATATAGTGACTTAGACTATTATGGTTATATATTCATGTGCATGTGTTATCTAACTTTATTTCTTCATTTCAGCTATCTGGGTGAAGCCATTGGTAAAGTTAGTTTCATGCCACATCTCATTCACTTATGTTAATTCATTCCTAGATAGGATAGGGTAGAATAGAATTAGATTAGGTTTTCATTTAGATAGTCTTCATCTACATCTTTTGTTTACACAATCACCCATCACTCAACCTCATCGGTGGACTGGGCCGCAACCAGTAGAACAAAACCAACAATGGCTCATGGGCCGAAATCTGGATGGGTTCCCTATTCCAAATGGTGAGAGGTCTAATTGGGACTTCTTACCGGGGAGAACCCCTTACTGTTGTCAGGGGAATTTTGACCTGTCAATAAAATTTGCGCTAGAAGGAGGGTTGGATGACAAGCCTTCCCACGTGGAGTCATCTCATTTAACTCTTAAGCATCCCATGACTCCTCTTCAAACCTATGTATACGATGACCCTTTAAGTATTCCAAGACCCATCAAGACCATCTCATCCAAGACAGTAAATATCTTGTCAAATCCCAAATTTGATGATGAAGGGCATGTCTCTTCATTCACGCACCTCAAATGATTTGACATCACTCAACTAAATCTTAAGATTATACAAGACAATGAAACATGTTGATTGTTCATCCTCATATTTGAAGGGCAAATCAAAGCCTGTTTGAGCACATTTCCAGCAAAATCAATCCATATCTGGAAACAATTCATGGAAATGTTTATCGTTTCTCATGAAAATTATATTTATGATGAACTCGTTGATGAACTAATAGAAATCTGTAGACTAAGGAATGAATCTGAGAATGATTTCTTTCGAAGAGTCGTGCACATTTACTATAGATTTCCTGAAAGTGATGAATCCTCATCCCAAGAAATATTTGATTGGTTTTCATATCGCGTCTTTATTTCTAAATAATGTGATCTGAACAATCAAGCCATATCCTATTCACAGAATTCATATCTGACCACAAACGATATAGGGGGCAGAATCTTCAAATAGCACTCTGACACAGCTACAGCGGAATCTTTATCAGTAATCCTACACCTCATATCCCCAGAGTGTGAACCATGTAATGATCCCCCTTCTAAAAATAATGATCATATTATGGTTTGTGATGAATCTCTTATCGAGGAAATCCCATCATCTTCAAAATTTGAATATTGTCATGCATTGTATACAAATATGTTTGATGATTATCACCCACATGAGCAACCATATTTTTATCATGTAATACACTCTTCACATTACTATTTTGGTAATGAAACGTCGAATGATATACCAGATCAGGAAGAGTGCCCAGCCTTGATCGATCGAACACTCATTCTTAATGACACTTCATTTGGTATGTATCACTTTGAAACCCCTTCGCAATTTCCATTTCTGGAACATGTTGAATCACAATCTAATCATAACGATCTTGTTTTTTATGACTACTTTTATGTTTTAGAATTGAGTGTGGGTACCAAATTATCATTTGTTGATCCTTCACAATCTGAGATTTATTACCTTGATGCACATATGCTAATCACTGCAAATATAAAATATACAGAGCACAATGAGTTTGTTTATCATCATGAAGAAATTATAGCAAATGAACAACCCATCACCATGCAAAGCATAGGAAACATTGAGTTAATCCAGGAAATTTTATCCCCTCAACATGCACTATAATTCCTTGTTATTCCTCAGGGGAAAATTCATCAATCATCCTTGGATGTTATTTCGATGCTCCAGCTTTCGAAACATGAAAAACCACCTTTTGTAAAAGGGCCGCAAATTTTGACTCGGGTGTATGTTTTGTGCGTTCTTTATACCGTTGGAAAGGTCTCTTCGAGATATACAACTTTATAGTTATGTGATTTTATAAATTCCTAATGAATGGTATGCTTATTCCAGGTCATAGGAGTTAGTGATAACTCCTCTGAAACACGAAAAACCACCTTTTGTAAAATGGTTGTAACTTTTGAATCGGGTATTCGTTTTGCACGTTATTTATACTATTGGAAATTTCTATTCGATATGTACAACTTACTAGTTATATGATTTGATAAATTTTTATCTTATGGTATACTTATTTTTGGATTAATATCTGACACCTTGTTGACATCCTCGAAGAACACCATAACTCGACCACGAGCAGAGGAACCATGAATCGAACTCAGGGAAGTTTATAAATGATACTTCAATTATTTTATGCCCCATTTATTTGCATTCAAATTATTATTCTTTATAGTTTATTTTTATTTACTCTCATCTATTGTATGTTGAATGTTGTTAGGTGTCGAGCAAAGGAGGATCGCGCTCAAAATTCTCACGATGAAATCTACAACTATATATGATGAAGGAGCAATAACGAAAGATGTAGCAGTAATGGAGGAGCAACAAAGAAAATAGCAGGCAAATGTATGAAGCAAGGATCTAGAAACTCCATGATGATCGACTATCAAAATCAGGACAACGAAGATGCCCACATACCCAAAGCCAGTCTTCATGATGCGCAAGACGCATATGGACAAAATCCATGACAACCCACTAGTGCTAGGAGACAAATTTGAAATGTAATCGTTGTCCTTGTTGTTCATCATAATAAAGAGGATGAGGACAAACACTGGAAGATGAAAGGTCATCGAGGGAGACAAAAGGCCAAAGGTCTTATTGAACCTCAATAAATACCATAATAGAACCCAAAGAAAGGGCTTTTGGCTCTTCAAACATTGTACACTTCTGAAATACTTTGGGAATGCAATGTCAACTAAAATTGGAGAGTTGTCCTAATAGTTTCCATGTACTATTAATACATGAGAAGCCCTTAGGGCCAAATGTTGACTGAGAGAAGGACTTGCATGTGTTGTTGTTTTGTTGTGAACTATTTCAAGTAGAATGTTTGATGTTCACATGGGTTGTAAGAGCACGTTTGTTTATGGATTATTCTGATGTGATATATGTCTCCTTGTAGTTTTTCTATTCTTTCTTATATTACATGTCATGAGTGAATGAGTTGACAATGTATGTGATTTAGTGACTTAGATTATTATGGTTATATATTCATGTGCATGTGTTATCTTACTTTATTTCTTCATTTCAACTATTTGGGTGAAGCCATTGGTAGAGTTAGTTTCATACCACAGCTTATTCACTTACATTAATCTGTTCCTAGCTAGGATAGGGTAGAATAGAATTAGATTAGGTTTGCATTTAGATAGTCTTCATCTACATCTTCCATTTTCACAATGACCCATCACTCACACTCATCGGTGGATCAAGCCACAACTGGTAGAACCAAACCAGCAATGGTTGTCAGGCCAGAATCTGGATGGGTTCTCTATTCCAAACGGTGAGATGTCTAATTGGGACTTCTTACCGGGGAGAACCCATTACTATTGTCGGGTGAATTTCGACCCGTCAACACACTCTTTTCCACTCAAATTGTGAACAATATTATTGTTTTTTTCCAAAGTTTTTCTTTACAAGACAGGCATTAACCAACAAACATCATTTAAAATTATAGATAATTCAAATATATTACTTTTATATTAAAACTTCAAATAGATTTCCATGTTCTCTTCATGGGACATGCTTCCTTCGTGCTTGTTGCTACAAGTATTTTTCTCTTGTATTATATCAACCATCATCTCTCAATAAAAAAAATGCATAATGAAATATAAAAATTATGAAATATGTTTTACAAACTAAGTAGAAAATTTCATCCTAAAATTATTTTTAAAGTAGTGTATATTATACAATAATATGGATCGATGTATTTAATTTTGTATGGAGCACCATCTAGCCCAATGCACAACTACACAAAACTCTTGCACGCTAAAACCTTTGCAATTTTCCATGTCATATGATGCACTCTACTATAATAAATGCATTGGTGCTAATATTGTACAATGCACACTACAAAACTCAAAAACATTTTTTCAAAAACTAACAAGGCCATGTGGTGATCTCTGTAGTAATAATCACACCAATATGTATTTATTGTACAATGTGTACCATAAAATCGAAAAACATTTTTAAAAAATGACAACTCCAAGCAATGTGCTATGTAGTAATAAACACATTGGTGTGTATTTACTATACAATGTGCACCATGAAACCTAGAAACATTCACAACTACATTTAAAGTCAAAAAATGACATTTATTACAATGTTAATTTTGACTTAAACCCTTTGTATCATTTTTGGCCTCGAAATTGGTTGTAACTCAAAAAAAAGAAACTCACTCAAGTCAATATATCAACACTCATAAATCTCATCTAATCATGATGAGCTTGTCCATTTGACTTTTTCATCGCAATTATTGTTATTAAATGTTTTAAGAGTGTGTCAGTTTATCCACATCTAGGACGTTGATTTATCCACGTTAAGACATCAGTATATCAACACCTTAATTTTGTTTCAATTGTATCCATGTCAAAATCCACATGGATTGCATGTGGGGTCTACTTCTCATTTAGACATAAAAAAAAAACATTTCCATGTAGATTGGAAAAACAAAATTATGAAATTATGGAAAAGGGAATATTTAAAAAGGAATATAGTGTTGAGGTTAAAAGGGGGAAAAGGAAATATCAAAAACCTAGTAACATACCTTAATAATCTACCTACTTTATAATCCATAAACCTAACTTAACCTAGCCTAACCCAACCTACCCAAATAATCTACCCCCTTATAATGAACCAATCAATATAAAATACAAGCAGTCCTCTCACAATGCTCACATGAGCCTTTGAACATTAGGGTTTTTTGTTAGTTCAGTCAAGGCACATTAGGATTTGAAGAACATTAGAGCTTTTTTACTTTGTTCATTCGAGGTGCACTAGGGTCATTTGTTGGTTTGCTCCATTCAATCCACTCCTCTTGTGGATCTCAATAATTGAATGGGTAAAATTTCTAGTGTTGATGCTCTCGCTAAAGGAATTGCCTCTAACATGATGATTAAAGCCACAAGGATTACACCTAACCAGGATAAAATGCAATGTGTTTGGTGATATTTCCAAACATTTGGTAATCTCTCATTATCCAAAAAGATGTCAATTGTGAAAGAGTCGTGAATGGATTTCCGCCAAAATCCTATTAGGCAAAAGTGTCTCATTTTGATATTTTATTTCAATTCATCCCATCTCCTCATTGTTTTCATCAACCATGGTCGACGGGAACACAATAAAGAAGTAATTGCAAACATGCTTTTGAATGTCGAAAGCACAAGTACATTCATTATTGGCAGATCAATGAAGTCCTCCAATGAAATTCTTACTTGCCTACTTGATAATTATTTTCCAAGAAACAACAAGAAGAGCATGCTCGGAAAATAAATGCATGTGGCTAAGTGGATTACAAGTACCCCATGGCATCATTTCAACCAAATTGCTCAACCCTAAGAAATTGTTTCTTTGAATACAGCTCAATCATCACGTTCCATCAGTACAAGACTAAGTCACGACACATCCATTATAGTCGAACCCATCCCAACTAACAATCATGGAATCACTAGTTTAGATTTTGAAGACTATAAGATTATGAGGCTTGAGTTGGAAGAATATCCATATGGGTTCACTTGTGGGGAAGCTAATGGCATATGTTTAGTAATGTTTACACTAGGGGGTTTTTAAGATAAAAAAATAAACCTCAAAATATAAAATGCATTTTTAAAATCCGATTTAAAAAACCAATCACATTTTAAAGGATGACATCCCATATGATTGAATTGGCATTGCCATATTCTAAATGGTGAATGACAACCCATAATTAACCATGATATAAATACTTTCAAAAT
Source organism: Picea engelmannii (assembly GCA_009831015.1). NCBI lineage: Eukaryota > Viridiplantae > Streptophyta > Pinopsida > Pinales > Pinaceae > Picea > Picea engelmannii. Next base: position 58,362 of record ML777735.1, read on the forward strand.
TATAAAATAAAATACTTATAATAAATATCCTTAAACACTTTTTCAATAAAATAATACTATTATCCTTTTATACTTTTAAAAAACAATACATATCTATACACATAATAACCATATATTTACACACTTTTCAATCAATATTATATTGTTTTTAAGTTTTAAATATTATTTAATTATAGTTATTTAGATTTTATATATTATATAATATAATGTAAGAGATAGTTTGTTCTATATATTTTTTTCTTAAACTGATTTGTTCATTAAGTTTATTTTTCACTTTAATTTTTTTTATTAAAAATTATTCTCAAAACATAAAATATGATTTCAAAATCTAATTTAATAAAATCAATCAAATTTAAAAAAAAAAATGACATCTTCTCCTATAATAAAATTAACATTATCTTAAGTTAAAATAATTAGTATAACAATAAATATATTTTCATACTTTTTACTAAAATAATATTATTATTATTATTACATATCTTTCAATAATATAATATTATTTTTATTTCATATATTTTTTTTAAAATACATATCCTTCCATGCATACAACATAAAATATGATTTCAAAATCTAATTTAATAAAACCAATCAAATTTAAAAAGATGACATCTTCTCCTATAATAAAAGTTAAATTGTTTTAATTTAAAATAATTAGTATAATAATAAATATATTTTCATACTTTTTAATAAAATAATATTATTATTATTACATATCTTTCAATAAAATAATATTATTTTTATTTCAGACTTTTTTAAAAAATACATATCCTTACATACATGTTTATACACTTTTCAATAAAAATTATATTTATTCATTTTCCTTACTATCACTTTAAATCCTAAAAACTTGGTTTTACTTACTATTAATCGGATATTCAACTTTAAAAAAACTTGGTTTTGCTTACTATTAATTCGGATATTCAACTTTAAAATATGTCCTTACTATTACTTTAAATCCTTAAATATGTAATTATCCTTATCATTAAATATTGTATTCAATTTTAAGTCATGTTTTATGTGATTAACAAAAGAACATATTTTTCCCACATCATTTCATATATATATACAACCTAAGTGGGCTTAATGGTTAAGAACATGTGTTTTCTCTTAAGAGGTCACAAGTTCAAATCCAGAGGGGGGTAGGGTATGTATACCTTCGTAGACTTTATCAGTCAAATCGTTGGGCGGAGGGGGTCCCTTGTCCCACAAACAAGGGGGTCTCATACACCAATTTGATGTATGCCTTGACCGTGACCTTAAAAATAGATTATTATTATTATTATTATATATGAAAATGATGTGGGAAAAATATATTCAAACATTTTAATCAAAATGTAAATGCTTCTTACAAAACATTGCATGGCCATAATTTAATTTATTCTCAAACCAATAAAGTTCATCTTAAAATAATCTTTTAAGAATTTAATTCAAAACAAAAAAAAAATTTATTGTTTGAATTAATATCAAATATGTCTTTATTTTATTTTATTTTTTTACGAGGAGAATTGGTAGAATGGCCTACTCTCACCAAAGAGACCCGGGGTTGAGTTGGAGGGATTGCTCCTATAACTTAGGTCCAATGTGGGCACCTACAAACCACATTAAATAGGTTAGACAAGTCTCAAACCTAGGTGGAGCCCCTATAATGGAAAACTTATGTCCTCTGGAACGGAATGTCTGCCATTTGGTCGAGCTTGATGGGATATTTATTTATTATTTAAGTTGATTATGACTAGAGGTTTTCTAAGTGACATTCCTTTCAACATAGTCAAGAACAACCCATTCTACTAGTCAATGTTGAACAGCGCTTCCTATGAGGAGTTGAAAGTGTTAGAATATAATGGATGTGCCTGTTTTACCATTGACAATATCACTATTGTCACCCAACTATAGGCCGAAGCCACCCTCCAAGCACATTAACCTTGACAGAGAATCATTCCAGAAGCAAATTCTAGGCTAGATAGCCAAACAAAGGGTAGTGCACCTTTCCCCAAGGATAGAGCATCAACAAGAGTTGATCAGATAGTCCAAACCCTAACCAAGAGATAGTCCAATCCAAACGTGATATGCTAGCTGCAGAAGCTGCAATGGTAGCTCTCCTCAAACTTGGGCACTGCAGTGCGCACAAGTTGTTGCTCTACAATTCTAAGACTGCCTGCTAGAATGAGAACTGGCCTCCTGTATTTATACTAATTATGGCTAACTGCCTGGGCCGACTTCTCATTTTGGGTATCTGTCTATTCAATGTATATTAATTATTCTGGCCGACTTCTTCTCTTGGAGGTTAATAACCTAATATAAATTATCCTCTTGAGCTGACATGTCTTCTAGGGTTATTAGCCAACTCATTAGAGTTTCTTCTTGCTTTCCGGAGTATTCTATTCTCATCGGGTTTACACGTGGAGGTAAATGCCTCCCATAGCTACCATAATATAAACACTCCCTCCTAGCTAGGGAGGTATTACAGGTAATGGTCTTGAGCACAAACATACCATTCACCCGGTAGCATCAACATAGACTATCTCATGACTAGATCATGAGCACCATCATCACCATCAGTATCATCAGTCGTATCATCTCTCAAAACCATACTCCATCTAAGTAATTAGACATGATGTTGGATAATTCACTCACACCACAGAGTGATACAAGAGCCATTCTTCTAATCTAGACATATATCCTAGAAGAGTAAATGTTCTTAACCATTTTCTGTCTGGGAAATCTTTGTTCTTTGATCATCCATCTAGTTGATAATCATTTCCAATACTGTTGATAGTCTTCAAGGCAATCGAAATAAAATAGAACACAACTGTGTCTATCCATAGTAGTACATAACTAAAATCCAATGGTACACTATCACACCAAGTAACACACAAGTACTTGATCAAACAGTGGAACACATCCACCACAGTAGTATATATCTATTGCCATACAATCTTCATAACAATCATTTGATATCAACCTGCAAAAAAACAATGCTATGATATAAACTGAATCATATGGGTCATTCTTCCACTCACATCTGTGAGATCTCGAAAGAGCATCTTCCCTCAAAAGGTAAGACATCAATGATGAGCTATCTAGACTATTCTTCTCAAGCAAGGAAGAATAATTGTCCCGATTTCTGAGCCTGGACCATTCCCCACCCTGGGACATTCCTCCGACACTAAACAAAGTGTAACCTGGAGAGAATGAATCTGCCCTAAGGAATGCTTGTCCCTGATTGTTGAGCCTGGACCATTCCCCACCCTGGGCCATTTCTCTAGCACTAAACAAAGTGCAACCTGAAGAGAATGAATACACCCTAAGGAATGATTATCTAAACCATTTCCCCTGTTAACCACAAGAGGAAAAGACTGCCCTGTACCAACCTCCAAAACGGACCATTCCTCATGTTAATCGTAATGAGAAATCGTTGTCCAGCGAGGCGGGTCAGTCTTCTTGAGTAACCCTCAAGAAGAGAGACTGCCCTAGACCACTCCCCATGTTAACCACAATGGGAAGTCGTTGTCTATGTTACATCAGCAATCTGGACCATTTTCCAAACTAGAAAATGTTTGTCCGTCAGAAATCTCAATCCACTTTCCGAACTAGAAAGGAAACTGCTCATCCTAGACCATTTTTCGAACTGAAAAATGATTGTCCATAAATCAATACATATCAGTGCTCCCTCCCAACCTGGGAGTCATCTCTTCMTTTTTCAATAAGGAAGTCATCTACATGAGCTCYAGCTTGAGTACACAAACTCTTTCATCCTGGATAGAAGCTTTACCAAAATGTCTGCTTATCTGCTCATTTGTGGAGATATGTATTGGAGAACCACTTTCTCCTTTCTAGACTTCATCACGGATAATGTGATGCTTKATTTCAAATGTACTTCAGTCTGGAACACTGGTTTTTMTCTGAAGGMTTCATGTAGCTMTRATCAATAAAGTATATCATTGTTTGGAACACTGGAACATATCCATGTGGCACGTCTTCTGTGATCATGAGATCTGATCTATTGAGTAATCATCTTKATACAATATCTTTGTTATAGAAAATCTTCACCACGCTTCTGYTGTGCATTGGAGGTTCTCCACCAAGTTATCTTCTTCATATGCATACAAGGGTCTCTTTCTGGTATGCTTCAAAGTCTTGAGGTTGCTTTTCATACGCTCTATGTTCAAATGCTCTGGAGAATAGTCTTTGCATTTATCTGAWGTAGAATTCCAACTCATGGATGTTGCGGATGATATAATGACTCATGTAGAGATATGTCTAGTTTACTGGAACAAGTAATCATCGTAGTCTTCTCCCTCCATCTAGGAGAACCTCTAGTTCTATATCTCGCAATGCTTTCATTCATAAGTATTCCATACATTGTTCTTCATCATGACTTTCAGATCCTCTGCTTGATTGCTTTTAGTGAGTTCATATCAGGCTGGTAATCTTGTGATTCTCAATACAATGACTGGTTGTTATGGCTTCTCTTTCTTTCTTGGAATCTTCATGTTCTTCTTCATGTTTTTATTTAGCTCTTGGGTCCATGGAGTTTCTTATAGATTCCATTCCCTAAAGATTCCACTTTTTCCTTTCATCATAGGATCATGGATGTGAATGGACAACTAGGGATACTTTAAGGCTTCTCTTCGAAGAAGACTTCTTCTAAGGTCGAACTGAACATGTATTGTTTTTCATGTTTGCTACCATGGATATATACTTCATCATCTTCAATGGATTGTAGGATTAGCTCCCTCCTAATCCTTGCTTCATGTATGAATACATGCTCTTCTTTATGGTGATATATAATCGGCTCCCTCCATCTAGGAGAGTCCACATTTTCGTCTGCATCCTTATTGTCTTCTGCAAAGTCTTTCTCCAATTTTCTCTTGATTGTTGACTTCTTTCTTCTAGGTTTCTTCAAGATTGGTTCTGATTTCGACTTATCTTGTAATAGCTTCCAGAAGATTTATTTGATATATTTCATCCTTTCTTGTAGAGTGATAGCAATTCTTATCTTGTTGTTCTTCCATAGATATAGTTCTTCTTGGAACATATTATCTTTTAAGAGATAGATATACAAGATATACAAGATATACAAGATATGTACAAGAACTAAGAAGAGTATTGTTACCTTCAGAAGAAGAAGTCTCTTTCATCCTGCTTAGTCTTCTTTGTGGATTCCTTTTCTTCGGCAACTGATGCTTTATGTTTCTCCTTCCTTTTCTTTAGCTCGGGACAATGATTCTTGTAGTGACCATACTTTCAACAATTGAAGCATTGTACTTCTGAAATGTCTTTCTCTTTATTTGGCTTCCTCCTTGAACCAAACTTCCTTTTGTTCCTGAAATTCTTGAATCTTGCGATGAAGGCTTGATCATCGTACTTCCTTTGGGGTTTCTCTTTTGCACTGATCCTAGATTCTTCTTGAGCACAGAAAGTCCAAAGTTCTTCAAATGTAGGATACTCCTTCCTTCTGTTCATTCTTGCGGAAAATGCATCCCATGTCTTGGGAAGACCATTGAGTACTATGTTTACCAATTCCTTCTCTGAAATGATCTCTTCAATAGCTTGTAGTTGATATCTTAACTAAGAGATTCACACAAAGTATGATGTTATGTTGTCATCATCATTCATCTTCATGTCACGAAGCTCATTCTTCAAACTCATTACTTGTCCAATGTTTCTGACTAAGAAGAGGTTCGTTAGGGCATCGTGCATCTTCTTCGATGAGTCAAGATGGGAGATGTAGGGTATCAAGTGGTCTTTTATAGAATCCACTATGATACTCATGGCATTGATGTCACCGTCTTTGAACTTCTCCATAGCTGCAACATTCTGCGATTCCTTCTCTTTCCCTTCTTCAAACTTTGGTTTCACAATATCCAGCACTTTATTCTTGGCAAGGATGAGATCATTCCTTGTCTTCCAAGCTCTGAAGATATAAGCTCCATCTAACTTGTTCTCTGACTTCATAGAGTAAGTCATGGTTGCTTTGACTTGGTCAACCCTAGATTTGACCAAAAGCTCAAACTTCACGTCTTGGCTTTCTAAGAGTACTAGGAGATGTGCTAGGCTAGGGCGCACTAATCTATCCGGAGATTAGGTCAATCCCTTCATTTAAGGTGCCTCAACAAGAGGATTAGGGTTTCTGCAACTGCACCTGCTAGTAACCCTAGCGATAGTGCTATGGTGACTACTCCTGCTAGAAACCCTAGCGGCAGTTCTTCAATGAGCTTAATATCCCTACGGTTATGTTTCCTTTCAACAGTTAGACTGAATGAAGGAGGTGTGGGCCCATAACTTGTTAGAATATAATGGATGTGCTCATTTTACCATTGACAATATCACTATTGTCACCCAACCATAGGCGAAAGCCACCCTCTGAGCACCTTAACCTTGACAAAGAATCATTCTGGAAGCAAACCCTAGGCTAGATAGCCAAACAAAGGGTAGTGCACCTTTCCCCAAGGATAGTGCATCAACAAGAGTTGATCAGATAGTCCAAACCCTATCCAAGAGATAGTCCAAGCCAAACGTGATCTGCTAGCTGCAGCAGCTGCAATGGCAGCTCTCCTCAAACCTACGCACAAGACTGGGAATTGTAGTGCGCCCAAGTTGTTGCTCTGCAATTCTGAGATTTCCTGCCAGAATGAGAACTGGCCTCCTATATTTATAATAATTATGGCTAATTGCCTGGGCCGACTTCTCATTCTGAGTATCTGTTTGTTCAGTATATATTAATTATTTTGGTCGACTTCTTCTCTTGGAGGCTAATAACCTAATATAAATTATCCTCTTGAGCCGGCATGTCTTCTAGGGTTATTAGCCAACTCATTAGGGTTTCTTCTTACTTTCCGGAGTATTCTATTCTCGTCAGGTTTACACGTGGAGGTAAATACCTCCCGCAACTACCATAATATCAACGGAAAGGGCCTCTCCTTCAAGGGGAAAAGTCTAGTTGCACTCACAAAGAGGATCGAAACGTTCGACAGAAGGAAAGGACAAGATCATTCTCAATTTTTTGGTTGATTGTCCCAAGGGGGACAATTTTATCAAATCTATCGATGAATCTGTGTTAAAGATGCATAGTTATTATGTGATTTATTAGATGGGTTCATCCAAGGGACAGGTTCGCAATATCGTGTCCAAGTCATGATAGATAACATTGCTAATTATGTGGCTACTGGAAATTTTCTTATGCAAAGATATTGGACCTTGTATTGGATTCCTTGTATCACCCATTGCATTGATTTGATTTTAGAGGACATGGGAAGCATTTCTTGGATCAAGGATATCATTAAATTGGCTAGGAGTTGTTTAAATATTGTAACTACAAAGAATATTCTACTTATTATTGAGATATTATCTTATAGATCAATCCCCTTTGTGGATTGATCATGTCGAGCTTTGTATAAGACCAAATCCCCTTTTTTGTATTGGTCAAACCCTAATTATATGTTGCTAATTAAGAAGTCGTCCCCCAGGCCTAATTAAAGTGGTTTTAACCACTAAGTGAAGAAGTCGGCCCTGCATGATGAAGAGACACCACTCTAGCGTATGCCCGCTAGTATAAATAAGAGTGGAAGGTGCCTCATTAGCTCACTCACTCAAGTCACTCATCTAGTGTGCAAGTTTGAAGGAAGCTGCAATTGTCAGTGGTCAGAAGAAGGAAGAGAGAGGAGCATTTCTTAATGTTCTATATTCTCTTGTGTTTGGTTTATTATCTTGGCATTGTATTGGCATTTTATATTAAGGATTTTTTTGTTGGGTTTTCTCCCCCATGAGGGTTTCCCAGGATAAATGGTGTGTACCTTGTGACTGTGTATCTTTCAGTGATCCTGCTTATGCTATTATTGTCTAGTAAATTGAAAAGAAATTAATAGTTTCTCTAAATGTAACATGGTTTCATAGCTTGATTGAATAGAGCACCTTTCACTGGGTTACCAAAAATGTCATTGTTGTCATACAAGAAAATTAGGGCCTTTTGTTGGAAGGAATTTTAGCCTAAAAACTACCTAGGTAAGTGTGCCCTATCCTAGCGAACTCATTGGCAGCTTGAGCGCACCTTTTAAGTGGCCAAAGCCTCCGAAAAGTGAAATCCTAGTTTTCACTGGTATTAGAAAACTAGAAAACCAGGAAATCAGAACCAGTACTAGAAGTACCAGTCCAGATTTGCGCAGGTCTAGTTTCAAGGGGTAAAATTTGGATTTTCATAAAACTGACTGCACTAGGTTACTTGCCTCAGCCAAGCGCACCTCCTGGTAAGTTCAGATTTAATTTCTGAGCACTTTCATTTTTTGGTCATTTTCCCATCTCTAGGTCAAGATGTCTACAAGCACCAAGCTTGTTGAAGAGTTAGAAGGTGTGGATAAATTCAGTGCCTGGAAGTATAGGATTGCACTCATTCTTGGAGAGAATGACCTTGCAAGATTCATCAAAGAAAATCTACTAGAACCCGTAGATGCTATAGCTAAAGCAAAGTACTAGAGGGACATGGTTAGGGCCAAAAGAATCATTGTAGACTCTATCAAAGATTACTTGATCCATCAAGTGGCATATAAGAATACCCCAAAAGAATTTTTTGATGCCCTAACTAGATTGTATGAAGGAAGAAACATTAACTAGAAGATGAACTTGAGAACTCAACTCAAGAATACAAAGATGCAGAAAGGAAAAATAGTTCATGACTATTTCTCTAGGATATCTCAATTCAAGGAACAACTAGAAGCAATTGGAGATGCCCTAGATGAATATGAACTCATAATGACAACTCTTAATGGTCTCATAAGACCTTCAGATGAATTCATCCAAACCATTTGTGCCGGAAAGGAGAAACTACAATTTGATAGTCTTTGGGAAGAATGTGTTCAAGAAGAAGCAAGAGTAGCTAACTAAGAAGAAGTATTGTTAACGGATGAAGATCAAGCTTTATATGTTCATACTAAAGGAGGAAAGAGAAGGTATCACTTCAATAAGGAGACCCACCCACATAAGGAGTCTCACTCCCCAAATAGATTCATCCATAAAGAATATCACCCTCCAAGAAGATTTCAGAAGTTTCAAAAAGGTCAAAGAAGAGAAAAGGATTTCTCCTCTTATCAATGTTACCATTGTGACAAGATGGGACATATTGCTAGTAATTTTCTATCTAGAAGAGAAGGATACAAGAAGAGAAATAACAAAAGACACCATGCTCGTGCAGTTGAAGATGATGAGCCACCCGCAAAGATGATTAAAGAAAAGATTGAAGATTGTGTCTTATTCTCTGCCCTCTCAGGATCAATATCACCTGGAGAGGACACTTGGCTCATAGATAGTGGTGCTTCTAAGTACATGACAGGTCAGAGAGGCATTCTCTCTAGCCTCACAGAAAATAACTTTCCCCGGAAATTTACACTTGGAGATGATTACCATTACCCTATCAAAGGAGTGGGACAGTCCACCTACAAACTTGATTCAGGGATCCCAATGAAGATTAAGGATGTATTATATGTACTAGGTTTGACAAAGAATTTTCTTTCTATCTCATATTTAGATAAGAAAGGCTTCAGGGTTGCATTCATAGATGGTGAAGTCCTTATGTGGCCTAAAGGAAAAACCATAGAAGATGCAATTGTATTGGAACAGAAGAAGGTGGCTTGTATAAATTAAAAGGTCACTCAGATGCAGCCTTGACTCACGTCACTGAGAGTCCATGTGAACTTTGGCATAGAAGAATAGCTCACATCAATTACAAAGCCCTACCATATGTGAGCAAGGCAATTACATTTCTGCCAGATTTCAAGGTTGATCATGAAGGTGTGTGCAAGGGATGTGCACAAGGAAAGAACATAAAGAATGCTTTCCCGAAGAGAGAAAGTAAAGCAGAAGGAGTCTTGGAGCTCATCCACTCAGATGTATGTGGCCCAATGCCATCAACCTCTCTTAGTGGGTATGTATATTATGTATCATTTATTGATGACTACTCTCACAAGACTTGGGTTTACTTCTTGAAATCAAAAGATGAAGTGTTTGGGGAATTCAAGGAATTCAAAGCCTTGATAGAAAATTTATCTGAAAGAAAAATCAATATAGTCGGGTCAAATTATGGAGGAGAATACACCTCAAAAGTGTTTGTAAACTTTTGTAGAGATGTCGGGATTAAGAGGGATCTCACCACTCCCTACAATCCTCAACAAAATGGTGTAGCAGAAAGAAAGAACAGAACTAAAATGGAAGCAGTGAAGACTATGATCCATGATCAAGATCCTCCAATGCACTTATGGGTAGAAGCAGCAAGAACAACAGTGTATGTACAAAATAGATTATCCCATAGTGCACTTGGGTTCAAAACCCTCAAATAAATGTTCCCCGAAAAGAAGACAGAAGTAAGCCATCTCAAAATATTTGGTTGTCCAGTATTTTTACACATTCTAAAAGAGAAGAGAACCAAGTTGGACCTTTCAGGAAAGAAGGGAACATTTGTTGGATATTGTGAGGTCTCAAAGGCCTTCAGAATTTATATACCATGTTACCATCATATTGAGATCAGCAGAGATGTAACCTTTGATGTGTTAGAAATAATAGGTGCGCTCATTTAACCATAGAAAATATAGCAATATTATCACCCAACCATAGGCCGAAGCCACCTCCGAACACCTTAACCTTGACAGAGAATAATTATGGAAGAAAGCCCTAGGCCTAATAGCCAATCAAGGTAGCGTATCACTCTCCAGAGTTAGCATACCAAGCATAAAGTCCAAACCATAACCAAGAGAGAGTCCAAGACTGAAACCAAAAATACAAGTTGCAATAGTTGTAGCTGCAGCTACTCTCCAAACTTGCGCACAACTGAATTTATACAGTTGCGAGATGTGTGTGCCAAATGAGCTCTGGTGTCCTGTATTTATATTGCTCCTCGTTAGCTGTTTGGGCCGACTTCTCATTCTTGAGGCTAAAAAACTCAACATTAAATATTTCCTTTAGCCGACTAGTCTTCTAGGGTTATGTCCAATGCTTTAGGGTTTATTCTTGCTTCTCGAAATATTCTATTATTTTCAGGGTTATACGTGGAGGTTAATACCTCCCACAACTACCATAATATCAACACTCCCTCCTAGCTAGGGAGGTATTGAAGGAAATGGTATTGAGCAGAAACATACCATTCAACCAGTAGAATCATCATAGCCATACGGGCTATCTCATGATTAGATCATGAGCACCATCATCATTATCAGTATCATTTGATAGCATGAGTTGCATCATCTCTCGAAGCCATACTCCATCTGAGTAATCAAGCATGATGTTGAATAAGTCACTCACTCCATATAGTGATAAAAGAACCATTCTTCTAATATGGACATATGTCCTAGGAGAATAATTGTTCCAACAGATGATGGAATCCATTCCATGGGCTACAAGGAATACTCTTCTAGTCCAGACATACGTCCTAGAAGAATAAATGTCCTAGACCATTTTTCGCCTAGAGAATGTCGGTCCACCAACACACTGACTATCCAACTAGTTGGTAATCATTTCCAACACTATTGATAGCCTTCATGGCAATCAGAACAATGTCATTCAATAGAACACAATTGTTTCTATCCATAGTAGTACACAACTACTATCCAGTGGTACACAACCACACCAAGTAGCACAATGCTACTTAATCAATGACACATAGTCACAAGCAGTGGAACACATCCACCACAGTAACATACATCTATTGTCTAGAGACATACAGCCTCCACAAAAATCATATCATCTGATATCAACCTGCATAAAAAAAATATCATGATATAAACTGAGTCATCAAGGCCATTCTTCCACTCACATCTGTGACATCTAGAAGAGCATCTTCCTTTAGGAGGTAAAACATCAACCATGGGCTATTTGGACTATTCTTCTCAAGTATAGAAGAATAATTGTCCCTAATTTTTTAGCCTGAACCATTCACCTAACTGGGCCATTCCTCTGGCACTAATCATAGTGCAACATGGAGAGAATGAGTCTTCCCTAGGGAATTCTTGTCCCTGATTGTTGAACCTAGGCCATTCACCTAACTGGGCCATTCCTCCGGCACTAATCATAGTGCAACCTGGATAGAATGAGTTTGCCCTAGGGAATGACTGTCTGGACCATTTCCTAATGAAAATGATTGTCCTGCGCCAACCTCCAAAACGGACCATTCTTCGAAACTGCTCATTTTTTACGATTAAAATCGCAATGAGGAATTTCACCTGCAAAGTATTGCTAAATCCCTATTATTTAAACTATGCTAATAATATAATACTAGTAGGTGGGACCCCTTGTAAACTGGAGGCTAGGAGATATTCATGTCACACATATTATATTATTGTTTCGATGCTGCTTACATGGTCTTATATGGTTGACAATGTAGTCATGGTTTTATTTTTGACATAGTGACAGGTGGATGATGCTTTTATGGGATTTTTTGTTATTCAAAGCTCTAGTTTTATGTTATGATTGGCATGTATTTACAGTTTCTATGTTTAATCATGTCACCATGATTTATTCCCTGGATACACATGCACAAGAAATATGTTAGTAACGACATAAACAAAATCAAAGGGAAGAAACTTATGGAAAAAAATCCTAAAGGAAAAGGCCTATGTTTATGATATGTTAGAAGTTATGTGCAATTAAAAATGTAAACATGTTAGTGTTAGTACTAACTATTAAATGTTATGTGATTTGCATTCTAGTTATGGTGAGCGTATATGATATGGCAAGGCATATGGTATGGTATGAAAACTTGACAAGGATTAACGTGAATGTTTGGGTGGCGCATTTGGCAAGGAATATGGTCACAGGTTTCAATAGTATGGAAATCGATTACATGGTTTTAATTCATTAGTGAGTGTTGGTTGTCGTGTACTTTGGAATTGAGTAGATGAGGAGATGTCGTCACCTTATAATGGTTATTGTTGCATTTCGATCTGCTGGTGGTTAAGCTCTGAAATTCAAGCTTGGGAAGAAAACGCTCGGTCAACCGCCCCTTTTAAGATATCAATTGTAGGTATGGTTCTTTTTCACCCATCCATGAATTATGCTCTGTGTATGAATGAACAATGGCTTAGTAATGCTTGGGTTTGTGTTTTCCTGAGAATTGCAACTGTGTAAATGTGTGGTTTTTCTCTCTGGAATGACTGTGTGGTTATTCGATTTGCAAGTAAAAGAATTGGTTTTGTTGAGTTGGGCATTCACTGGTTGTTCTATGCTGAAAATCGTGATGGGTCTATGTGGATTTTGATTGAATATGGGTATTAACGCTCTATGTTTTGGTGGAGGGTTTCTCTCTGTGCATTCTTGTTGGTTGCTTCCTCACAGTTATGAGGATAACCCTGTCCAGTCGTATTCGGACTGCCATTTGGTTGTTGTGTATGTTTCCCAGACTACCATTTGGTTGTTGTGTTTTTCCATAGTCATGGTCGTGGGAATATTCACATGGTCTTGGCATCAAAGTATCTTGGAAGTCGGTGGTTGTTATGAAAAGATATATGCTTTTGGTTGATTGGGTGATATAAGTTATGCCTCGGGTTATGCATTCCCACTGGCATTGTTATCAAACAATTCGGCTCTTAAGAAATAGACAGAGGTTATACCTTTATGTGTTCTGAGTAACTGTCACTATCCAATGGACATTTGGTTCTCCTCTACAAACACAAGATGCACTATGTGCATAGTTTTTCTACCCTACCCATCGTTGTTTCCTTTGTGGCTAAATGTTGCGCCATTGCCCAGACTGGGAAGTTATAAGATACCATGTGGTTGCTACTATGATTGTATGGAAGGGTCTTTGCCTATGGTTGATATGTTTTGAGGACCTCCGGTTCTCTGTGCTTTTGATGACCGAGTGAACTCTTGATTACCTCTTTATATTTTTTGTGACAGAGTCTGATTTAAAAAAAAAAAAAGCCCAATTGTTCTTACTACTATCAGGCATCCTTTTGGTTGTCAAATATTGGTTGCACAGTGGAGTGGTTATGACAATTGCATCGAGTACTTATCTCGTCTTTATTTGATTAAATTGGTTGAAAAGTTGTGATTGGGAATGAGTGATAATTTACAGTCAAGGGTTGTCTCTTCTCGTTATACCTCCAATCACTATTTTCATACAACATGATGTTAATTGCAAGTTGGAGACTAATGTGTGTTTCACTAGTCCGATCAGGACCATAGAAAATTATGGAATTGATAACTGTGTTTATTTCGTTATGTTTATTGTGTATCTATTATGGAAGTATCGTGCATCTTGTAAATAACAGTGATGAAGCTCGGATTTTATATTGACTATGGTTTCAATTGCAAGAAATTATTGGTTGATATGATGAGGATTGTAGACAATCGGGCATGTTTTAGAATTTTGTTCAATTTGGAAAGGGACCTGTGCATATGTTTTATTTGACAGGTTGTGAATTGATATACAGTAATTATTGAATCGGTGTTGGTATGTTTTATATTGAATACAGAGTGATGTTTATTGATTACTTAATTTGTTTTATGAATAGTATTTGTTATTTCCCTGCCATTCTCTCACTTTTCCGCACATTACAAGTCCCTTCACCTTCCCAGATTCACTATTCACTCTTCTTAAAATTAAATTATAGTTAAATGAAAACTATGTATTATAGAAGTTGAAGGATGTCACAAGAATGAGTTACAGTGATATGTTTTGATTTACAATACAGTTGATTGTTTGATGATTTGTTGAGTAGTAATCATGATATATTCCCCTTCATTTTACCACTTTTCGCTCAATACAATCCCTCATATATCCCAGAACCCTTATTCACCCCCTGCTCATTGACAAGTATTAAACGATTTTATGGATTGGATTGCATGAGTTTGATGTGTTACTAAGCCAAACTTTGTTTCATATTTAAAGAGATGTCATGTATGGTTTGTTGAAGAAACTAGTTGCTAATAAGTAATGCATACAGGAATGATCTTTTTCAGCAGAGGTATCCATGGCCAGGGTAACAGAGGAAGAGGAAATTGGAACATGGGCCCTAGAAGGCCAAGGTTTTCTATACACTTTAATGCAAACTCACAAGAGTTGAGCCAGTTATTTCAAGCTGGATTTTTTAACTAGATTGGACAATGAGTGGTCCAACCTAGGCCAGAAAGGCCTCCTTTCCAAGCCCCACATGTGCCTGGTATCCCGGTTCCCTCTCATGTCTCATTACAACCTGAAGTCCCTAAAAACGAAGGATGGAAAGAGATTGTCCACCCGATAGTCTCCCAACATCGTGGCTGGCCCAATTTGTCTCTACCTACTCCTCCTCCACTTGTTAACCAAATTGTCCTAGCTTCCCATGCACACTCACCAGTACAATCTTCCCAAGCAAGCAAGAGGTTAAAAACCAAAGCCCACCATGCATCTGACAAAGGAAAAGTCATTGTTGCCCCCTCCTCTCCATCAAATGACTCTGCCAAATCTATTTCATCCCGCATGCATTTGAAAGATGATTGCTCTCATGTTATTAGTGAGATTAGACCTAAAGGCTCCACACGGCCTAAGGAAAATTCGGAGAAATCAAAGGGAGACAGCAATAACAAGGGGAAAATTGCCTCCAGAGTGGCAAATCTGGGTTTTAAGTGTTTTTATTCATTGATTGATAAGAACAGTTGACTTCTGAAATTTTTGGACAACACACTATTTTTTGGATATGTGGATATTATATTTTTTGATATAGTTTCAAATGTCATTGATATAAATTGTCAAATTTTGAGAGTGATGATGGGAGCCACAAGGAGGGATATGTTTAATTGATTAACTAGTTGTGTTATGATTGTTAAAGAAACTAAAGGGAGTCACAAGGTGTCCCACCTACTAGTTATTATTTATTAAAGACCCTTGTTATTATTTTATTAATTTTCCCCCTAACTAAAAAGTTGGTTGAGTTTTAGTTAACTTAACTAAAGAGGTAGTTTAACTACTTCAACCAATTATGATTGCTTAAAGGAAAAAAGAGGAGGAACAAAAGGAGAATAGAAGGAGAAAGCATACTAAGGTCTATTCTTGAGTTTTATTGAGATAATTCAATTTTCATTCATTCTTTAATTCATTGAAAGCCTAAATTTTTTTTATGATAGCAGGGTCCTATTGTAGACAGCAAGATTCAAGGTTGAATTACATCATTCAGACACTTGTTTTTCAGAGGTGTTGATCTACCTTTGATATTCTATGTAGACTTGTTTGTTTGTGAATTAAATTTCATGATTGATAAAGGCTATTGTGCAGAGTTGAGTGGGAAGCAATATGTGGCAAGTTGATCCAGCTTTTAAAGTTCAATTTTTAACTTTCTGTCAGAAGTCCTTTTGTATGGTTTTCATCGGGGACATCTAAGTTTGACTTTGGTCCAAACTTCATCAGGGAAATTTGTAAAGAGAATGATTCTTTTGATAAATTGGAATGGAATAAGCGATTTATTTATTTCTCATCTGTGTTGAATTATTGACTTGGTATTTTTTTTTACTTATGTCTCTACATTTATTTCTGCATCTGTTATATTCAGAAAATTACATAAGCATTGAATTTTTCAGCAATCTTTCATTTACAAAAAAATCATCCTAAGCCCTTGTAACCAATACTTGTGGATTAGGAAACAATTTTTTATGGCTATAAACATAGGGTGATATTCTCGTCTATCTTGCTTTAGCCAAGTAAGATCTGAAAATGCTGGAGTAAGATCATTTTATATCTTTTCCTCAACACTCACAATTGTGAACTTCGAAAGAATGACTGCCAGGCGAGGCGGACCATTCTACTTGACCACTACTCGGAGTGATTGCCAAGAAGAATGATTGTCCTAGACCATTCCCCCACACTAGCCACAAGGGGAATCGTTGTCTGTGGTACATCAACAATCTATCAAACCATTTTCATTACGAAAATGATTCTCTGATCTGGACCATTTTCGGAACTAGAAAAAGTATGCCTGTCAGAAATCTCAAACCACTTTCCAAACTAGAAAGGAACTGCTCATCCTGGACAATTTTTCAAACTGAAAAATGATTGTCCATAAATCAATAACATATCAGTGCTCCCTCCCAACCTGGGAGTAATCTCTTCCTTTTTCAATAAGGAAGTTGTCTCCACAAGCCCCATCTTGTTTCTTAAGTACAAAAACTTGTCATCTTGAATAGAGGCTTTATCAAAATATATGTTATCAGTTCATCGGTGGAGATATACTAGAGAACCACTTCTCTCTTCTGGATTTTATCACGGAGAATATAATGCTTGATCTCAATGTACTTCGATCTATCATGAAACACTGGTTTTCTCTGAAGGCTTTCACATAGCTCTGATCATTACAGTATATCATGGTTGAATTAAGTACTTTTGTTTCCTGCTAGCTCATGACATCGTGGAAAAGCTCAATTTGAAACATATCCAAGTAGCACTTATTCTGTCATCATGAGATTTTGTCATGGATTAGCAATCCATCATCCCGGACTTCTGAGTAACCATTATGATACACTATCTTCGTCATAGAAATTTTTCACCACGC
The DNA here is from genome assembly GCA_009831015.1 of Picea engelmannii. Classification (NCBI taxonomy): domain Eukaryota; kingdom Viridiplantae; phylum Streptophyta; class Pinopsida; order Pinales; family Pinaceae; genus Picea; species Picea engelmannii. Next base: position 75,863 of record ML777735.1, read on the forward strand.
TTATGTTGTGCATGAGAGGCTCTGCACCAAGTTGTTTGAATCCATACAGGGTCTTCTTCCATCTACATACAAGGGTCTCTTTCTGGTATACCTCAAAACCTTAAGGTTGCTCTACATACATTTCTTCTTCAATTACTCTGTTGAGAAGAATAGTCTTTACATTCATCTTATGTAAAATCCAACCCATGGATATTGCAGAAGATATAATGGCTCATGTAGAGGTATGTCTGGTTACCGAAACAATCTATCATCATAGTCTTCTCCTTCTAGGAGAACCTCTAGTTATGAATCTTGCAATGCTTCCATTTATAAGTCTTTCATACATTGTTCTTCATCACAACTCCCATTTCTTCTGCTTGATTGCTTCTAGTGGGTTCAAACCAAGTTGGTAGTCTTATGATTCTTGGTATAATAACTAGTTGTTCTATATTTTCTTTCTTTCTTGGAATCTTCATGTTCTTCCTCATGTCTCTCTTTAGCTCTTAGGTCCATGGGTTCTTCTATATGCCCTGAAGATTCCAACTCCTTCCTTTCATCATATAATCATGGATGTAGATGGACAACCAAGGATACTTTAAGGCTTCTCTCGAAAAAGACTTCTTATAGAGTCAAACTGAACACATGTTGTTTATCATGGTTGCTACTTTCAATTTGGAACATGGACAGATACTTCATAATCCTCAATGGATCATATCATTTGGGATTAGCTCCCTCATAATCCTTGCTTCATGTATGAATGCATGCTCTTCTTTTGGAATTTTGTAATCAACTCCCTCCATCTAAGATAGTCCACGCTTCTGCCTGCATCCTTATTGCCTTCTGCAAAGTGTCATAAGTCTTCTTCTAATTTCCTCTTGATTGTTGACTTATTTTTGTTTTGACTTCTTCTGGGTCTCTTCAAGTTTGATTCTAATTTTGGCTTATCTGGCAGTTGTTACTTATATAATAGCTTCCACAGGAATTGTTTCCAAGTATTGTCAACATACTTCATCTTTTCAGATACATTACTTGACTAGTAATCATCGTAATAGTAATCCTTATCTTGTTATTCTTCCATAGGTGTTGTTTAACTGACCATCTTATCTTCTAAGAAATAGATATACATGAACTATGTAAACATGGTATGTACAAGGACTATGTTACAGAAGAATATTGTTACCTTGACTAAAAGAAGAAATTTGCTTCATCTTGTTTGACTTTCTTTGAGGGTTTCTTTTCTTCGGCAAATGTTGGTTTGTGTGTTTCCTTCCTTTTCTTTAACTCGGGACATTGATTCTTGTAGTGACCATATTTTCGATAGTTGAAGCATTGTATTTTTGACATATCCTTCTCTTGATTTGGTTTCTTCCTTGAGTCAAACTTCTTATTCCTGAATTTCTTGAACTTTGTTGTGTAGGCTTGATCATCATCTTTCCTTTGGAATTTCTCTTTTGCGCTAGTCCTTGATTCTTCTTGTGCACAACAAGTACAAAGTTATTCAAATGTGGGATACTCCTTTCTTGTATTCATGCTTGCGGAAAATGCATCCCATGTCTTGGGAAGGCCATTGAGTACTATATTTACCAGTTCCTCCTCTAAAATGATTTCTTCAATAGCTTGTAGTTGATCTCTTAACTGAGAGATTCTCACAAAGTATGATGTTATGCTTTCATCATCATTCATTTTCATGTCACGAAGCTCATTCTTCATACTAATTACTTGTCCAATGTTTATGACTGAGAAGAGATTACTTAGAGCATCGTACATCTTCTGAGATGAGTCAAGATGAGAGATGTAGGGTATCAAGTGGTCTTTTACAGAGTCCACTATGATACTCACGGCATTGATGTCATTGTCCTTGAACTTCTCCATAATTGCAACGTTCTAAGGATCCTTCTCTTTTCCTTCTTCAAACTGTGGTTCCACAATCTTTCCTTTCACAATATCCAACACTTTATTCTTGGCAAGGATAAGGTCAATCCTTGTCTTCCATGCTCTGAAGTTAGAAGCCACTTCTAACTTGTTTTCTGACTTCATAGAGTAAGTCATGACTGCTTTGACTTGGTCAACCTTTGACTTTGACTTGGTCAACCTTTAACTTTGACCAAAAACTCAAATTTGACGTCTTAGCTTGCTGAGAGTACCAAGAGGTGCGCTAGGTTATCCAGAAATTAGGTCAATCTCTTAACTTAAGGTGCCTCAACAAGAGGGTTAGGGTTTCATTGTTGCAACAACAAAAAAAATTATTGCAACTGCAACTGTAACTGAGCAAAATCCTCCCTATCTATCTTCCAACGGTTAGACTATCTGAAGATAGTGTGGGCCCATAACATGTTAGAAATAATAGGTGTGCTTGTTTAAACATAGACAATATAGAAATATTGTCACTCGACCATAGGCCGAAGCCACCCTCGAGCACCTTAACCTTGATAGAGAATAATTCTGAAAGAAAACCCTAGGCCTAATAGCCAATCAAGGTAGTGTATCACTCTCCAGAGTTAGCATAACAAGCAGAAAGTCCAAACCATAACCAGGAGAGAGTCCAAGATTGAAACCTAAAATAAAAGTTGCAGTAGCTGAAACTGCAGCTACTCTCCAGACTTGTGCACAAATGAATTCCTGCACTTGTGAGTTGTGTGTGTCAAATGAGCTCTGGTGTCCTGTATTTATTTTGCTCCTCATTAGCTGTCTGGGATGACTTCTCATTCTTGAGGCTAAAAAACTCAATATTAAATATTTCCTTTAGCCGACTTGTCTTCTCGGGTTATGTCCAATGCTTTAGGGTTTCTTCCTGCTTCCCGAAATATTCTATTCTTGTCAGGGTTACACATGGAGGTTAATACCTCCTACAGCTACCATAATATCAACATGATGAAGATGCAGCACTCAAGAAATCAAGGAGATGTCAGCTTGAAGAAGTATATGAAGAAGAACTTATAGCTCCCAGAGTTATAGAACCAGTGAGGGAAGTCACAGTTTCCCCCAATGATGAGATTCAAGAAGATCGTGATATGATAGAATCTCAAGAACCTCCCCAGATGATGATCTCTCACAAGAGAAAGCCAACTTGGGCGAGGGAACTTATTCAAGATGGAGAGAAGTATGGTGCCCCAGAAGGAACCATGAGACAAGTCAAGAAATCTATGCCATTCTCCAGTTATATGGCTTTGATGTGTGATCTCATAGAGAAGGAGCCTCCTTACTTCGAAGAAGCCATTCAGAAGAAGGAATGGGAAGATGCCATCACAGAAGAATACCAATCCATTATAAAGAATGATGTATGAGAAATAGTTCCCAGACCGAAGAGAAAAGATGTGGTATCTTCCAAATGGTTATACAAAATAAAACATGTTGTTGATGGAAGTATTAAAAAATATAAAGCAAGGTTTGTAGCTCGTGGATTTTCTCAAAAGGAAGTCATTGACTATGAAAATACATTTGCTCCTGTAGCCATATACACTTCTATCAGAACCATCATAGCCCTTGCAGCTAAGATGAAGTGGAAGTTACACCAGATGGATGTGAAAACAGCCTTCTTAAATGGTGTCATTGAAGAAGTGTATATAGAACAACCTCAAGGGTTTGAAGAGGAAGACAAAAAGACTCATGTCTGCAAGTTGAAGAAGGGTTTGTACAGATTGAAGCAAGATCCTAGAGCTTGGTATGGAAGAATTGGCAGTTTCATGACAAGCTTGGGCTTTACAAAGAGTAAAGTTGATTCTAACCTTTACTTCAAGGTTATGAATGATGAGCCAGTTGTATTGTTGTTGTATATGGATGACTTATTCTTAACTGGAGAAGAAAAGCTCATCATTGATTGTAAGAAGAAGCTCATTGCAGAGTTTGAGATGAAAGACCTAGGCCTAATGCACTATTGATTAGGTCTTGAGGTTTGGCAGAGCCCATAGAAGATCTTCCTTAACCAAGGGAAGTATGCAGTTAAAATATTGAAGAGGTTTGATATGTTGGAGTGTAAATCCATGAACACACCCATGGAAACAAAGTTGAAGCTCATGGTTGATACTTCATCAGAATTGGTTGATTCTACGTTGTACAGACAGATCATTGGATCGTTGATGTATCTGAAGAATACCAAGTCAGATATATTTTTTGTTGTGAACACCTTGAGTCAGTATCTGGTAGAGCCCAGACGTATTCACCTTGTTGCTACAAAACATGTGATGAGATACCTTAAGGGTACGTTGGACTTTGGTCTCTGTTATAATGGAGATCATGACTTCAGACTGATTGGTTATACCGATTCAGATTAGGCTAGAAGTGTTTCTGAAAAAAAGAGCACTTTGGGATGTTGTTTCAGTCTAGGGTCAACCATGACTTCATGGCATAGTAAGAAGCAATCTAGTATTGCTCTCAACACAGCAGAAGCGGAATACATTGTTGCATGTTCCGCCAGTTGTGAAGCCATATGGCTTCGGAAGTTGTTGACAAGTCTATATGCTAGTTGTGGTCAGTAGTGGTAGCTCCATTAGGATTTTTATAATCCTAGGGAATCTTATGATTCCTAGGCAGATCCCGAAGGTCCAGTAAGGACGGTCTGTTAGAGTACCACGTGGTAGCTCCATTAGGATTTTATATCCTAGGGAATCTTATGATTCCTGGACAGATCCCTAGGGACTATCAGAGTACCACAAAATGTTGTTGATGCACCTGCCTCATTATGTTGCCCCATGATGATGATAATGTTGTTGCTCTAGCCTCGTGTTGTGATGATGTTGTTGCTCCAACCTCGTGTTGTGATGATGTTGTTTCTCCAACCTTGTGTTGTGATGACGTTGCTCCAGCCTCATGTTGTTGATGATGATGTTGTTGATGTTGTTGATGTTGTTGATGTTGTTGTTATTGCTTTTATTCTAACTGATGTTGATGTTTCAGGTTCCAGCTTCATGTTGTGAACGATGATGATGATGCCATTCCAGCTCCATATTGTGAATGATGATTTGATTGATGATAAGAAAAACTTCTGATGATTTATAGATATATCAGGCGGTGTTCTAGATGTTGTTGATGTTGTTTCCCTCTCTCTCTCTCATGATGATGTTGTAGAATACCCTTCTTGTTAAGGGGGAGTGTTGAAATATTGTAACTACAAAGAATATTCTACTTATTATTGAGCTATTATCTTATAGATCAATCCCCTTTTGTGGATTGATCATGCCGGGCTTTGTATAAGACCAAATCCCCTTTTGTGGATTGGTCAAACCCTAATTATATGTTGCTAATTAAGAAGTTGGCCCTTAGGCCTAATTAAAGTGGTTTTAACCACTAAGTGAAGAAGCCGACCCTGCTTGATGAAGAGACACCACCCCAGCACCTGCCAGCTATTATAAATAAGAGTGGAAGGCGCCTCATCATCTCACTCACTCAAGTCACTCATCTAGTGCACAAGTTTGAAGGAAGTTGCAGTTGTCAGTTGCCGGAAGAAGGAAGAGAGAGGCGCATTGCTCAGTGTTCGATATTCTCTTGTGTTTGGTTTATTATCTTGGCATTGTATTGGCATTCTATATTAAGGAATTTTTTTTGGGGTTTGCACCCCCATGAGGTTTTCCCAAGATAAATGTTGTGTACCTTGTGATTGTGTATCTTTCAGTGATCATGCTTATGCTATTATTGTCTAGTAAGTTGAAAAGAACTTAATAGTTGCTCTAAATTTAACATGAGCAAGTCTAAATTTACATATAATCATGCATATGTTCTTAGCATCGTGATGTAGTTCAAAAGGAACAAAGAGTTGGTGTGTTCTGCAATCACGTGTTTTGCCACTAGTTTAAATTATCTTTAGTCTCTCTTCACTTCTAAGTTGTAGGTGAAAAATTTGTTTCTTTTAGATGAGTGGGATGCTTATGCATACAGTAGTAGACCGAATGGGTAATCCATAACCTAACTAGTGTACCAAGACAAACTTTTGGACGGGAGTGCAAGAGTTGTGTGCCATTAGCGAACTTTTGGTAAAGGTCCTTCACTTGGTTGATGGTGACAAGCCCTCAGTGGGCTACTTGTATGAGGCCATGAATAGAGCCAAGGATGTTGTCCATAGGTACTATGAGGACAAAGGGGATGAGAGATCCAATAAATGATCCAAGATATGGTAGTTGATTGATGAGTGATGGAGCAATACTCTCCATTGTCCCATTCACGCAACATGGGTCTACCTTAACCCTATGTTCTCTTACTCCTATGGTTTTACATTTGATGCCAAGGTTATGGATGGATACCTCCAATGTGTCCAAAAGATGGTGCTCACTCTCGCTAAATGCTCGAATATTTCCAAACAAATGAAGATATATAGGTTGGTTGCTAGAACATTTGTTTATGGCATGGTTGTCAAAGACGAGACCACTAGACTGCCAAGTAAGCTTCAATTTATTTCATACTTCAATTTTCAATGTATTTCATTTCTATCTATTAGCTACTCTATGGAAATATAATTGAAGTCTTGTTTGTTTTTTTCATTTATTCAATGTAGATGTTTGGTGGACAAACTTATGACGAAAGAGTATCATATTTATAGAAAATTTCCATTCAAGTGCTCTATCAAATTTGCAATCCTTCGGGTTGTGAGAGCCACTGGGGTGTGTTTGAAAAATACACACCAAGAAGCACAACAAGGGAGAAATGTTCAAATTCTTTTTTTTCATAATTCACTAATTTATGACCTGTCACCCCCTAATTATAATATGACCCTCATACAGGTTAGAATCCCAATGTCTTAATGACATGGTATCTGTATTATAATCTAAAGGTATGGTGAAGCAAATTAACATAACACCTAGCATGGAGGCCATTTCATTGAATGAGATTGACAGTTCCATGGTTCAATGGAGAATGGAGACCGAGAGGCCTTTCATGGAGGCCCATGAGTGGTTTGAGGAGGATGTCGATATGCCAAAGGAGGTGGCAAGGTACAAAGAGAAAGAGAATAGAATCTTCCACTTCCAGTGTTGACACCTCTATACGAGGAGATTGAGAGTGCATTGTGGCCACTACCTACATAGAGCCAGACAACGTGCAGAAGACATTTTACTTCCACTCTAGCTTCCATCTCAACCCTGACACCTTCCACCTCAACCCTCGCACCAACTACTTCCAAAGAAAAAGCAGTTACCTTTCGCCATCAAAAGGGCAGAGGGAATCAATGATTCCACAGTATATTTCTCATTGTAAAGTCTAGATGGCACATAATGTTGAATCATGAGATACATCTATTGCAATAAACAATAGTTCATATACACAAAAATATCCAACATAGGAATAAAAGCTAGATGAAATCCATATAGGATAAATATATAATTGATAAATTGAATGCATGATTTCACAATGAACCAAGCATCATGGACATGAAAAGTTGTCCCCTTGTTAGAATGTGTCTCTTAGTTAATTAAATTATCATTATTATTTTTATTATATTTCATTCATAGATGCTTTTCCTCAAAGCAATTTATGGAAAAAGCTACCTCTTGATTTTGGCTTGCAATGCCTTCTAGTGATTCTTTGTTCTTGATTTTGGCTTGCAATGCCTTCTTGATTTTTTTACAGTTGAAGACAGGGGGCAATATAATCTTCAAGTGTTCAGCAAAATTGTCACACTGTGAAAAGGTCAAACCGCCCTAATTCGATCCTCTGTGGCACTATGTGGCATCAACTTCTATAATTTGGGGGGTGCAAGATTCCACAACTATACTGCCTTTCAAAATACTAGGATCGTCGCTTAGTTTTTCATATTGATTTTATCCTTGGTTGGTGCATTCAATAATACATGGACTATTAGAATTAAGATGATGATAACGCATCCTTGTATCTTATATTTTATTTTTGGAACATTGATTTTTTTATACCTCTGGAAATTTATTTGTTGATAACATTTCAATATAAGTGTCATTCTGATCAATGGTGTCCATTGGATCCATATTAATTATTTTCTCCACTGTTTGGATTTTTAAATCTAACAACTTCTTTAATTCAATTGGATCAGTTATTGTTTCTTTATCAATCAATGTTTCATTGCTAGTAAGTTGCTCTAGGTTTTCTTATTATGATTTCTTCTCATTCATTAACTTCTTAATTTGTTGAAGCAAACTTTGATTATGGTTCATCGTGAAAACAAGTTATCTTTTTCTAACTTGTTCAATTTCTTTTTGAGATCTTGATTCCCCTGCTTCTCATCTTTCACCCTTTTGATTTGCTCAAGTGACCACTGATTAAGATTCCTTAGGTGAAATTTTCATCATTTTTCTAATAAAACGTTATTCAAAATTCTTAATGTTTCTTCTAATTATTTGTGATTTTGTTGTTGATTCTTATTTGAATTCGTTGAGAGAGAAAGATGCTTTGAATTAATTTCTTGCAAAATTATTTTCTTGGTTAGGTGTTTGAATGCTATGTACTTTTTATCCGAATTCATGGCAAAAGTACAAAGAGATTTCAACCAAGAGTCCCCCAAAATTACATCAACTCCATTGGTCTACAAGACAACAAATTTGCATTTTTGTTGGTATTCATTGATGTTCAATTCTAAATTATTAATCTCATCATTATATGTTTATCCATGAGTTTTTTAATCTTACTATTTTGCAATTTGTAAGCTATTTGCCAACTCAATATCAATATATTTTTCTTTGAAGGTGAGGTCGATGGCAATGCTCACAAGCTCATTTTGGATCCTCCTTAATAGACACATGAAATTATTTGGTATCACAACATACTTGAAAGTGAATTGAACCTTCATTTCCATTTCAATGTAAAAATACCTTTACGAATTTCAAAAAAGCTCTTTACAATATAATCTTTTTTTTTCTTTGATACTAAGGGAGTATACTATAAGTCACGCCCCTATTTACATGCCAATGGATTTTCTATCGGTGCCCTCTCACAACTTCAATCCAACCTATTGATTTGTAGACAACCTTTGGTAGACTGTGTAATTGATAAAAGAAGCAATACCCAATTTAGCAACAACATCAAGATTGTTTTAAGCATGGGCAACAAACTTGCATTGTTTACCCTACAACAACAAGATCATGTGGAACAAGTTATTTCTTCTTTTCAATGCTTTTGGTTCATTGTAGGCATGTGCAGTCTCTAAGGACAACCGGTTATGCAAACAACAGTACAATGGTTTGGTCACATATATGTGTCCTTTATCAGAAGTGACATATCCTTTATTAAACAGTTTCTCATCTCCTATCTATATGATGTTCTCTTCACTGTGATGATTTTTCCCTTATGTAGCGATTTCAATCATAGGTTATCTTCTATCAAACATCTTCTACTTTGAAGCAATAATGAATATTTATTTTTCCTATTAGTATCTCTTTTTTTCATTTTTTTATAATAGAAAAAAATTCACCTTTCTTTGAATTTGCAACAAAATATTTTCTTCAACGAGGTTTGTAAACTTAATATGGCCAAAATCTTGTTTGTGGTCAAAGACTTGGAATCAGAGAAATTCTTAAAATTCAGAGAAATTTTAAAATTGTGCCCAAAAGCCAACACCTTTTTTGCCAAAGACAATGAAACTTACCAAATTTCAGGTGGAGTGACCCCACAATATTGAGCCAAGTTAGATTTTGATACTAATCTAATGAACAATAATTCATATACATCAAAATATTCTACATAAGAATAAAAGATAATCAAGATCCATACAATATAATTGAGATTCATATACAATAAATATATAATTGATAAATTGAATGAATGATTTTACAAGTCTAGTGAAAAAATGCATTGACTAGTTACAAAATTGAAAGGATAAGTTTCTTTGTTAAGTTCTCTTAGTTAATTAAATTAAAAGTTATTATTATTACAATATGTATTGACTACTCATGAAATTAAAATGATAAATTTATTTGATAGTTTCTCTTAATTAAAGTAAGAGTTACTATTATTATTATTCATATATATTATTTTTTAATGTGATGTGTATTGTGTTATTTATATATTATTCATTAAATTTATTATTTTTTTAATGTGATTTTGTATCAGTCTCTCTTGGTAGTCAGGCTGAATTTATTTTTTTATGTGATTTTGTATCAGTCTCTCTTGTTAGTCAGGCAAGTAATCAGGATTTAACATCCCATGTGTAATGTATCACTTTAAATCTTATACATTTAATATCAGTTTTGTTTTCATATTTATGTAATAATGTGTTCATTTAATGTTATTTTAGATGTTTAATTTATCCGCATTTTCCAATATTTTCACCGATCTTGATAATATGCTCTTGTCATGATATTGGCAACACTGGTTCAAAGTGTATTGATGATGGAAGATTCTAACTACATGTGAAAAACAACATATAAACATATTAGGGCTTAGTGATGGAAGATTTTAACTACATGTGAAAAACAACATATAAACATATTAGGGCTTAGGCATGTAGCTGAGATGGTTTTGCGACCCTGGGAAGTCGATGCTTTGCGACCCTGGGAGGTCTCGGGTTCAAGACCAAATGCATATACCCAATGCACTTGCTCACCTTAACCCAAGAGCTTTCCGGTCTCGCTGAATGGTACAGCCCTAATATGAACATGTTGCATCAAGGGTTCCTAATATGTACATGTTGCATCAAGGTTTCTAGATACGTCAGGAAGGATTAGTCCCAGCCCCTCGCTGTCGATGTAAAAAAAATATAAATAAATAAAACACTTGTTACATTATTACCAACAATTTACAAAGGATTAGTCCCAGCCCCTCGCTGTCGATGTAAAAAAAATATAAATAAATAAAACACTTGTTACATTATTACCAACAATTTACAATCACGAGACATTTATAGATATTGATCATTATCCGAAAACTTCATAAATATAAGAGCTATTTAGCAAAAATTACTGGAATCTCTAGACACTCTCCAATCATAACGAGAGCAACCTTCCATGCTGATGAATTTCCACCATCAAACTCCGTACAGCACAGGTTTTGAGAAGACTTACCATCTTGACTCATTAATCTAAGAGGATGCAAACTCCAGCTCTGAGTTGATAAATTTAAAGAAACAAACGTATTCTCATCCATTCCAACGCATTTTCCGTGGTGGTGTTGATTGAACACATAAATCGGGTTCACCTTCATTTCCTTCTTCTTCCGAGTCTGCACTAATC
>ML777735.1:97779-113888 GCA_009831015.1 Picea engelmannii
CCCACTTTCCTTAGTTTCTTTATGTCTATTAATTCACCCACATTGTGAATTAATTGTCACTTTATGACTTAAGTGACATATTTCACTTTTGACTTGAAACTCCTAAGTCAAAGTGAAATTAGAATCATAAAGTAAAGTACAAGAGTAATAGTCTTCCCCCTTTGTGCTTAGAGACTCATAAGCACATGGGGACCACTTTCCAAGGTACCCAAATCTCAACAATTACCAAGCTAAAGTATGCAAAAACAACCTCTTTAGACGCTAGACAAGATAGATTAAAATGGTTGTTACCAATTTGCAGCATATATGACAGCAGTAAGTGATTTGTAACAGCAGCAATAATTAGTGTTCAGAAATACCACAATTTGACCATGAAAAATAAACTTATAACCAATAGAATATTATCTAGTAGTTGGAGGAAATTTATGAGTGAGTTAAGCCACCTTTAGATGAGTGTATGCAGCATTTAAATGTGATTTTAGTTGGCTGTAGCAAACGTTTATAACAGCAGCAAATAATATAGTGAGTTTGCTAGGGTTAGAGTTAGTAGAATACTTGAGAGATTTAAAAGAGGGGTTTTATCAATTGTTTTTGTAATACCCTTAATCCGAACCCCAATTGTAAATGAAAATATAAATGTACATCTAGGTTGGTGAAGCATTAGCACCAAGTCTTGGTTCAGTTTTGCGCGCACCTGAGTAGTGTGCGAGGATTGTTTTCTAAAGAAAGAGCGTGCACATTCCACAGTGTTGTGCGCACCTGAGTAAATGTGCATGGATTGCGCATCAAGGGAAGGGTGCGCACATTCCATAGTGTTGCGCACACCTGAGTAGTGAGCAAGGAATAACTTGAAGTGCACATCAGACTGAATTTGAAATATATATGTGTGTGTGTATGTGTGTGTGTATTTGAGGCTGGAGAGCCTGTGTGGTTATTGGGATGGTGAGCCGGGATGCAAAAAGGCTAGTGTGCCTATCCTTGTAAAATGTAATCACACTCAAATTATTAATAAAATCACATCATTATGCGCACACCAATCAAACGAAAAGAAACAGGGGGCTAGACTCCACCGAAAAGGGAAAAGGGGGCTTGAGTCCAAGGGAATATTTTATTAATATTTCTGAAAAGTATAATTTATGGATATTTATTTATCCTAAGTTCCCGAGGGATGGGAACAAGTCACCAAGTGGCTAAAGCTAATTTTGAAGGTCACAAGTGTCCAGTTATGACCATGCAAATATATGGTTGAACCTTAGTGTATTTTGGGAGATTTCGTTCATTTTCTTCATCGGTTGGACCATCTAAACAGGGGGGACGGCCATTACCTTACCTGCAGAAACAAATTTGGAAAGGGGTTTCCATCTAGTAACCAGAGTCTTTGTTGTCGAAGAGGCCGGTTGTCAGGCCCGTGAGCATTCTCTCCAGGTGAGAGATTTGTTGTCGAAGAGGTAGGTTGTCAAGCTCGTGAGCATTCTCTCCAAGTGAGAGATTTGTTGTCGAAGAGGGGGGTTGCCAGGCCTGTGACCATTCTCTTCAAGTGATAGATTTGTTGTTGAAGAGGTAGGTTGTCAATCCCGTGAGCATTCTCTCCAAGTGAGATATTTGCTAGGAATTGTTCCTTGGTGCGTTGGGCATTAGTTACAAGGCTCTAAGATTTCTTGTCCGGCATGTTGTTGAAGCCCTGGAAGGGAAGTGGGGCAATCGAGGAACTGTTGAGCAGAAAAAGGGAACACTTCCTGGGGTGGGACAGGCATGTGGGGAATGAGAGACTGTAGACTAGTTGCAGCAGTTGAGCACCTTGGACTGAGCAATTTTATTGATTATCGTACCTTAGCTTGGCACTAGGAATCATTTTTCCCTGGTAGAGTTTAAGCCTCAACTCGGGGGTGACCTGTTGCTGAAAGTTTATGAGCAACAGAGTCTATGGTTGGGAGGAACGTCTGAGCTCTGCGCGCAGTTGGTAACTCTTTATAAAAGATAAGTGTCCTTTAGGCTTTATGTGCTTGTCTGAATTACTGTGTGCTTAATTATCTATGTAAGATATGGGTTTATTTCCTATATGATGTTGCATATAATTAATTGTTGTTATTTTGTATAATGTTGTTTGTACATGTAAGCATGATGTTGTTATTCAATATTTGTTATCGCACTTGCAGAGTATGACAGTTATTAAGTATTCTTGTTAGATAAATTTGTAATAATGGTCAAGAGTTTCCGAGGAGAGGCTAGATTTGTCATGCGCGCGAGGAAATAATTTGTGCGTGCAAGAGGCTAGATTCGTTGTGCACGCAGGGAAGCAAATCCGCGTGCACAAGGAGAACTGAATCTATGTGCAGCACCAGAAGAGTTGCACACGCAGTAGTAACCATGTGTTCAGAGTGGTTACACACGCAGTAATACTTGCGTGCTCTGAATGATTGTGTGCGCAGTTGTATTATGTATTAATTCCGTTGTTATAACTAGTGTCTAAAGAGGAAATTTGTGTGGCGCAATCTAGCTTGAGATCGTGTTTCTCTGCAAATTAACGTTATAGTGTAGAATCTGCGCACTAGACTTTTGGAGAGCATTGCTCAGTAGTAAGCCAGGGATGTTACAAATTGGTACCAAAGTTGTATTTAGGGAGTTTGTAGTAGTGGAGACATTACAATGTGGTAACGGAACCCAGCCAGGAGGTTGGATACGTTACAGATTGGTATCAAAGTTGTATTTAGGGAGTTTGCAGTAGTGGAGACATTACAATGTGGTAACGGGACCCAACCAAGAGGTTGGGTACGTTACAGATTGGTATCAGAGCTCCAGTTTCAACATTAAGCCTACATGGGCCAAGTATCTACTTAATGTAAAAATTCGGACCGGTAAGTGGTCGAATTTGGAATTACAGCATGGCCATGGTGCGCATAAAATAAGAATGTGCAAGTGTGCACACTAAATTTTGACATTGCGGGGTGCAGCACTGAAAATACGTAGAAAACAATGGTGTGCGCACTAAAATTTGGAGCTACGCGAAGCAAAACTTCTGGTGCATACGTAATATTGATACACGGTGTATATGTTAAATATTGACATCGCGCATTGGTACGTGTTGAATACCAATGTGCACACGAACTTTAGAAAAAAGAAAGAAAGAGTAAATGGGTATTTGGGTGAGAATTCCAAATGACCATAATTTACTGTGCAAGACTTAGAATTGCACAAGGGAGCAGTCGATGGGAAATTTTTGGATAGAGGAGTCCAATTAATCACCCATAAATTTTGAATCGAGACATTAAAATCATCCAAGAGATCAGAAGAAAGGATTCTGACAAAATTGTGCAGAGTTTTCATGAAGTTGTCGCATGAATTCGTCTAACAAATAATTTGTCTACACATTTTGCAAAATTAACAACGATTAGATCAAGACAGAATCAGCGTAGAGAGTCAAAAGCATGGAAGATGCGCAAAGAACTTATAGCCATGATGATGAATTCAGGGGTTTGAATATCGGTATGGGTATTGATATTACAGAATCCAATGAGCATAGAGAAGGCAAGGAGGAGTGCATAAACTTGGTAGAAACCATAAAGGGACTGCAAAAGGATGTCCAAAGCTATAAAGTTGATAATGAGAGGCTTATGAAAGCCAAGAGCAGCAAGATGGCTTCAATATCAATTTGATGCAAAGCTTGGACAGAATAGAAAAGAAAATGGATAAGGAGACAAAGTCAGGGAGTCACGGGTCTCATGGTAAAAGAAGAAAAACAATAAGTGTTGATAGGAATCATCACGACTCACAAAAGCATTCGTTTAGGAAAGCGCCCAGTAGCTCAAGTCCATCTCCTGTCAGAAAGCATAAGAGAAGGACTGGGGTGGACGAGCTACAGGGAGAAATTAATAAGATCAAGCCTCCTACCTTTGATGGTGAGCACAAGAAGGATGAAGATGCGAAGACCTGGTTGTTGGGCATGAGAAAGTACTTCCAGCTGCATAATTACTCTGAGCGGGCAGAAGGGAGGATTGTCGTCTATCAGCTAAAGGGAAAAGCATCAATGTGGTGGGACCAGTTCGTGCAAGTGCAACACATTGATGAGAAGAAGGTTACTTGGAGGGAGTTTAAAAAGTATTTTCAAAAGAAATACTTAATCAAGCGACACTATGACAAGAAAATGAAGAAGTTCTTCGAAGTCAAGCTTGGAAGTATGACCATAGATGAGTATGAAAGTAGATTCTTAGAGCTGCTGAAATATGTTGCATTCATCAAGGATGAGCAAATTAAGATTCAGAGGTACCTCAGTAGGCTGTCATCGTTTATCAGTGACAAGATACAATATGATGACCCCAAGACATTGGACTGAAAACATAAGGTGAGCTAAATGTCTCTATGATCAGCAAAGGGGAAGACCGACTTTCCAAAAGGCTTGGGAAGACAAGAAGAAAAGCAAGATGGAACTGAGGAAAAAGGGGACTAAGTCACCATTTTTTAGAAATACTTCTCAAGCACAACCAACTTCCAAGGAGTCCAGAATGACAGAAGCAATGGGGCAAAGACCAAGACAACAGCCAATGAAGTGTTGGGGTTGTGGGGGAGACCAGATGTACAGAGATTGCCCTCACAGAGGTGAAAAAGTGAGGATTGTTCACAATGTACGGCAAGTTGCGACAGCTGAAGACATGGGCAGAAATGTACCAAGGATCTATGCAGCCATGGATAATAAGCAAGTTGAATTTCAGTGGCACATGATTGAAGTGGAAGGTAAGATTAATGACCAACCCATTGCTATTTGAATTGATTCAGGAGCTAGTAATAGTTATCTAGATCCTAAGATAGTGAAAAGATTCCAATTGCCAAGAAGCAAGCTTGGAAAACCTTGGTTGGTGCAGTTAGCTACGGGGGCAAAAAGGAATATTAATGAGATGGTTAAGGCATGTCCAATGGATATGAGTGAGTTGAGCACAAAAGTTGATTTGAATATCATACCTTTGGACTCTTATGATTGCCTCATTTGCATGGATTGGTTGGATCAACAACATGTTGTTCAAGACTGTTACAATAAGGAATTTACTTGCTTGGATGAGGAAGGAAACTTAAGAGCGGTTCAAGGCATTCCAAGAGTTGTAACTATCAGAGATGTTTCAACCTTGCATTTGAAGAAAAGCTACAGGAAAGGATGTCAAATATTTGCAACGCACATGGAGGAGACACCTAAGGATAAAGTGCCAAATGTTGAAGACTGCACAGTACTAAAAGAATTTGCAGGTGTCTTTAAAGAAATATCGGGGTTTCCACCAAAAAAAGATATTGATTTCTCTATAAATCTGATGCCTGGAGCAGCCCCAGTGTACCAGACTTCTTATAGGATGAGTACACCAGAGCTGAAGGAATTGCAAATGCAACTTGAAGGGCTTCTAAAGAAGAGGCATATATGCCCAAGTGTGTCACCTTGGGGTGCCTCAATATTGTTTGTGAAGAAGAAGGATGGTACATTGAGGCTTTGTATTGACTTCTTGCATTTACATGGACTCTGGATTGTACGTTGAGGCTTTGTATATACATCCAATTACATCCTTGCAAAAGAAAGGTGTGAGATTTGAATGGACTCTGGATTGTGTAAGGAATTTTCAGCACTTGAAGAGTTTGTTGACAAGTGCACCAATTTTGAGAATTGTTGATCTTATTGAAGACTTCGTTGTGTGCACAAATTTATGCAAGGAAGGGCTCGGTGGAGTCCTTAGTCACAATGGGCATGCGGTGTGCTACAAACCAAGGAAATTAAAAGAGCATGAAAGGCACTATGATACTCATGATTTGGAATTGGCAGTCATAGTGCATGCCTTGAAGATGTGGAGGCACTACCTCATGGGAAAAAGATTCAAGTTGAGGACAAACCACAATGGTCTGAAATATTTGTTTGGACAGCCAAGTTTAAATGTCAGAGAAAGCAGAGATGACTGGAATTCTTCAATGAATATGACTTTGATATCAAGCATATCAAAGGAAAAGAGAACAAGGTGGTTGATGCACTCAGCAAGAGGGTGCATGAGATGCATGCTACAGCCATTAGCATGTACAAATCAAATTTGAGTGACAGAATTTTAGAGGTTGCCAAATCCGATCAACGCTATGTGGACATAAAGACAAATTTACAGCAAGGTAAATTGCAACAGAAATTTGAAGGTTATGAGCTAAAAGAGGATGGAATCCTCATGTATAGGCGTATAGTTTGTGTCAAATGAATAGGAGTTGAAAAATTTGTTATTGTCAAAGATGCATAAAGTTCCTAATGTTGGGCACCCAGGCTACCAGAAGACAATTGTAGTGATCAAAAAGCAATACTAATGGCAAGGCATGAAAAAGGAGATTGTTGATTTTATTGCTAGATGCCTTGAATGTCAAAAGGTCAAGGTTGAGCACACACACCCAGCTGGTTTGCTACAGCCTTTACCCATTCCTGAGTGGAAATAGGAAGTTGTAACCATGGATTTCATTACTGAGTTGTCTAGGACTGCTAAGCAACATGATTATATTATGGTAGTGGTGGACAAGCTTACTAAAGCTACCCATTTTATTCCAGTGAAGTCAACTCACAAGGCAGCCAACATTGTTGATATATACATGAGAGAAATTGCTAGGCTACATGGTGTACCTAAGACAATTGTGTTTGACAGAGATCCCAAGTTTACATCAAATTTTTGAAAAGGGCTATTCAAAGGATTTGAGACAAATCTTAATCTTAGCACAGCCTATCATCTAGAGTCAGATGGGCAAACAGAGAGGGTAAATCAGGGGATTGAAGATATGCTCAGGATGTATGTGATGGACAAACCGACGTAGTGGGAAAAATATTTACCTTTGGTTGAGTTTGTTTATAACAATGGGTATCAAGCATCTCTAAAGATGAGCCCATTTGAGGCACTTTATGGCAGAAAGTGCAACACACCAGTGAGTTGGGACAACCCAGCAGACAGCACAGTGGTTGGGCCAGATTTACTTAGGGGAAATGGAAGAGAAGATGGTGAAGATAAGACAGAATTTAAAGGCTGCCCAAGACAGGCAGAACCCACAAAGAGTTTAAAGTGGGTGACCATGTGTTCTTGAAAATAAAAGCAAGACCCAGTTCCCTGAAGTTGGAAAATTGTTCTAAGCTGGCAGCACATTACAATGGACCATTTGAAATCCTAGGGAGGATTGGTCCTGTCACATATATGCTTGCATTGTCTGCATCCTTGTGTATTCATAATGTTTTCAATGTATCTTTGCTCAAAAAGCACATACCTGATGTTAATCATGCATTTATTAGAATGTGATTCAGGTGGAGCCAGAAGGCGATTTTCTAGTGCAATCGGTTTGCATATTGGACCGGAAAATCAAACAGCTCTGGATCGAGCCATATAGCTAGTAAAGGTCCAATGAACCCGGTACGGTCCTGAGGATGCAACTTGGGAGCGCAAGAATGCTATGCAAGCAGAGTACCTGCATCATTTTGAAGACTTTTGAAGTTTTTGTATGTACATGTGTATATAATGCACTGAAGACAGTGCATAAATAAGGGGGAGTAGAATGTGATACCCCTAATCCGACCACCAATTGTAAATGAAAATATAAATGTACATCTAGGCTGGTGAGTCGTTGGCACCAAGTTTTAGTTCATTTTTTGCGCGCACCTGACTAGTGCACGAGGATTGTTTTCCAAAGAAAGAGCGCGCACATTCCACAGTGTTACACACACCTGAGTAAATGCACGTGGATTGTGCATCAGAGGAAGGGTGCGCACATTCCATAGTGTTGCGCGCACCTGAGTAAGTGCGCGAGGATTACCTTGAAGTGTGTATCAGACCAAGTTTCATATATGTGTGTGTGTGTGTGTGTGTGTGTGTGTGTGTGTGTGTGTGTGTGTGTGTGTGTGTGAGGCCGGAGAGTCCATGCGGTTATTGGGCTAGTGAGTCGAGATGCAAAAAGGCAAGTGTGCATATCCTTGTAAAATGTAATCACACTCAAATTATTAATATCAAATCGTTGAGCGCAAACCAATCAGATGAAAAGAGACAGGAGGCTAAACTCCACCGAAAAGGAAAAAGGGCGCTTGAGTCAAAGGGAATATTCTATTAATATTTCTGAAAAGTACAATTTATGGATATTTATTTATCTTAAGTTCCCGAGGGATGGGAAGGAGTCACCAAGTGGCTAAAGCTAATTTTGAAGGTGACAAGTGTCCAATTATGATCATGAAAATATATAGTTGAACCTTAGTGTACTTTGGAATATTTCACTCATTTTCTTCATCAGTTGGACCATCTGAATGAGCGGAACAGCCATTACCTTAACTGCAGAGAAAAACTTGGAAAGGGGTTTCCATCGAGTAACCAAAGTCTTTGTTTTCGAAGAGGCAAATTGTCAAGGCCGTGAGCATTCTCTCCAGGTGAGAGATTTGTTGTCGAAGAGGCGGGTTGACAGGCCCGTGAGCGTTCTCTCCAAGTGAGAGATTTGTTGTCGAAGAGGCAGGTTGTCAGGCCCGTGGGCATTCTCTCCAGGTGAGAGATTTGTTAGGAATTGTTCCCTAGTGCGTTGGGCATTAGCTATAGGGCTCTGAGACTTCCTATCTGGCATGTTGTTGAAGCCCTGGAAGGGAAGTGGGAAGTCGAGGTACTGTTGAGCAAAGAAGGGGCACACTTCCTGGGGTGGGACAGGCATGTGGGGAATGAGAGACTGTAGACTAGTTGTAGCAGTTGGACATCTTGGACTGAGAAATTCTGTTGAATATCATACCTTAGCTTGGCATTAGGAATCCTTTTACCCTGATGGAGTTTAAGCCTCAGCTCGAGGATGACCTGTTGCTGAAATTTTATAAGCAACAGAGTCTATGGCTGGGAGGAACCTCTGAGCTCTACGCGTAGTTGGTGACTCTTTATAAAAGATAAGAGTCCTTTATGTGCTTGTCTGAATTACTGTGTGCTTAACTATCTATGTCTAATATGGGTTTATTTCTTGTATGACTTTGCATATAATTAATTGTTGTTATTCTGTATAATGTTGTTTGTACATGTAAGCGTGACATTGTTATTCAGTATTTGTTGTCACACATGCAAAGTATGACAGTTATTAAGTATTCATGTTAGATAACTTTGTAATAATGGTCATGAGTTTCTGAGGCGAGGCTAGATTTGTCGTGCGCGCAGGGAAATAATCCATGCGCGCAAGAGGCTGAATTCGATGTGCTCACGAGGACAATTGAATCTGCATGCGACACTAGAATGGTTGCGCGGGCAGTAGTAACCATGTGTTCAGAGTGGTTACACACGCAGTAATATTTGTGTGCTCTGAATGATTGTGCACGCAGTTGTATTATGTGTTAATTTCATTGTTATAACTAGTGTCTAAAGAGGAAAATTTGTGTGGCACGATCCAGCTTGAGATCGTGCATGTTACTTCACGTGTTTCTGCGTAGATTAACATTATAGCGTAGAATCTACACACTAGATTTTTGGAGTGGCATTGCTCAACAGTAAGCTAGGGGTGTTACAAATTGGTATCAGAGTTGTATTTAGGGAGTTTGTAGTAGTGGAAACGTTACAATGTGGTAATGGGACCCAGCCAAGAGGTTGGGTACGTTACAGATTGGTATCAAAGTTGTATTTAGGGAGTTTGCAATAGTGGAGACGTTACAATGTGGTAAAGGAACCCAACCAAGAGGATGGGTACGTTACAGCTTTCACCACAAGGGTTACTTCTAGATTAGTGCCTTTATAGGGCTATGGAGTCTCAAATGCATCCGAGCTTGAAGGTCGATCTACTTGAAACCAAGAGGTAGAGTCTAAACCATAAGTTGCAAGCACATTTGGGCCTTAGGCTTTAGACTTCGAAGATAAGGACGTGTTGATGTTAGTGGTAGCATTGGACAAGTATTTCCACATAGGACTATGTGTCTAGACGTGTGGAAATCGTCCAAAGCCTTCTACTCTTGAATTTACTTTAATTAATGGAATTATTAAGGTAAATTGCTTTTATTAATTAATTATGTAATTAGTTAAATGAATTATTTTAGAGAATGCTAAAAGTTAGCATACATGCAATCTTAGCATGTAATTATAAATCTCAAGTGAGATTAGAAATAGATTATAACTCATGATTATAAAAGCAAGGCTAGGGTGAAAGAGGAGACACAATCACACAAAGAAAGCAAAGAAGGACTTTTGCTAGTGTGGAGTCATTTGAGAGTGTAGAAGCAAAGGACTTTTGCTTACACTTTACAGACTCAAGGAGACTTGATACTTGAGAGCTTGGATCAAGAAGGACTTTGATTCAAGAAGATCTTGGATAGAGAAGGAGAAGGACTTCCATCTAGAGATCAGGTCAAGGAGAAGAGAGAACATAGGCCTACACAGGTGGGTTTCAGTCTGAGGAAGCCACAGGAGAGTGTCGGATCATACGGAGCTTGTCGTACAAGTTTTATGTGTGGATACGCAGTTCACAATGTAGACAGTCGCGTATATACGCAATTCACAAGAAGGTGAATCGCTTATGCCTCAAAAAGCATGTCAGAACTGGTCGTACAGAAGGTTAGACCTTTGCCAGGTTAGTATGCAATTGTATTTCTCTCAATGGGCCATTATCCCTATTACGGGAGCCATGATTTTAGCATAATAAAATCATTCTCGGCACTGGTTTTCCCTACGGGGTTTTTCCAAGGTTTATAGCCGAAAATATTGGTGTTTTTGTGTGCTTGATTTGGTTTCCTTATTTATGCTTCCACTACATATTTAGTTGATTACTCAGTTGTGCTTTTAGTAGATAAAGTGATTTTGTTTTGAGCTAATTGTCGGGTGTTGAGTAGAAGAAATTTCAACAAGGTATCAGAGCATACCAAGGGTTGAATCTGCTGGAAAATCAACATGGTATCAAAGCAGGTGCTCTGAAGGGAAGCCAGATCCATAGCAGATTCATAACCAGCAGGAAGAAATCAAAGGACAATTTTTCAGGGAAACAGTCATACTGACGCAGAGAAAAGTTTTTGCAGGTGTACGGAGGCATACCCGATTCACAAAAGACACAGTCACGTACATATGTGATTTGCAGTGTTGACAGTCACGTACAAGCCGCACAGATCAGTACAGGGGCAGGTTTTCAGCAACAAGTTATCTCCAGGGCATTTTATCAGGTCTTAGGGATGGCAACAGTATTGTTGAGAGTTAAAATCAAATTGGATGGAGCATCCAACTTCCTATCTTGGAAAGCAAGAGTGACTTTGGCGTTGAAAGAGTATGACCTTTGGGAGTTGGTGGATAAAGCAATTACTCCACCGACAAATCCGGCAACTTTAGATGCTCACAACAAGAAGGAGATCAAAGTAGAAAGGGTCCTCCTAGATTCACTGAAGGATCATCTAATCCCTTATCTAAACGAGAAGGAGACGAACAAAGAGATGTTTGATGCCCTAGGAAAAGAACATGAATAGGAAGATGGTCTTAAGGAATAAACTCATATCAGTTGAGATGTCTAGAACAGAAAATGTTACCAGCTATTTCATGAGGATCACACAAGTATGTGATCATCTTGTAGCCATAGAGGAGAAAACTGAGGACGCAGAGCTCGTGAATGTGGCATTGAATGGTCTTCCCATGTCTTGGGAACCATTTGTCAAGGGAGTTTGCACTCGATAAAATATCCAAAATTGGCAGACTTTGGGATGATTGCATCCAAGAAGAGACTTGGGAGGAGTCTAAGAGCAACAAGCAGGAAGATGAAGAGGAGGAGAACCTGGCCCTTGTCAGTAAGACAAGGAAGGGCAAAGGAAAGGGTTCCAGCAAGCAAGGTAACAGTGAGGAGTCAACCTCATAGCCAGAAAAGAAGGACTTGAGTAAAATCAAGTGCTTCACGTGCCACAAGTTTGGGCACTATGCATCACAATGTCCAAAGAAGAAGAGGCAAGAGAAGAAGCAGACAGTAGCATCAGCAGAGACACAGCTAGATGAGTTTGCAACAAAGTTTGAGAATGAAATCTCAATCTTTTCATGCCTCTACCAGCAACTACTCAAGGAGTGCATGGTACTTGGACAGTGGTGCTTCTCGTCACATGACGGGGACACATGAGTTGTTCACCAGTTGGTCAAAGATGGACTCAGGCTTACATGTGGAGCTTGGCACTCATGCCAAGTGTGGTGTAGGAGTTGGGACAATCAAGTTCCATCTCGAATCAAGAGGTTTTCTAGAGGTGACAGATGTGTTATATGTACCAGAACTAAAGAAGAACTTGTTCTCGGTTTCAGTTCTGGAGGACATGGGTTTTGCATTTACTTTTTAGAGAAGGCAAGTACTTGTATGTTCATAGGGAGCTAGCCCTAACACAACAGTGAGCATTGGTGTTAGAGAGAGCAGGTTATACAGGTTGCAGGGCCAACCTATAAGTAGATCCAAGGGGATCTTGGATCATGGATCAATGTCAGTAACAGAGGATGAGGAGCAGGAGGCTTCAAAAGGTGAACAGCCAAAGGATGAAAAGAGTTCACAAACTTCCAGTGGGGAGTAAACCTTCAAAGGGGAAGAGGGAGTTAGCCCCTTCCAGTTCTGTCAGGAGACCGGGTCAGTACGAGATGAAATTGATGGATGCTCAGGAGCAGGAAGCTTCTAAGAGCACATTAAGGGAGAGCAAACCTTCGACGAAGTTTTCAAACTTCGTGGCATTGATATGTAGCGTCATCAATTTTGAGACTTCCAATATTCACGAAGCAGCTAACCAGCAGGGTTGGAGGAATGCTAGTATGGAGGATGATGTGTGTGACATTGTGCCAGAGTCGAAGGCAAAACCAGCTCCAGGTGGCTCTTCGGGAAATACCTTCCTCGCTAAGAGGGAGTGTTCATGTTAGTGGTAGCATTGAACATGTATTTTCGCACGGGTCTGTGTCTAGACATGTGGAAATCATCCAAAACCTTCTACTCTTGAATTTACCTTAATTAAAGGAATTATTAAAGTAAATTGTTTTTATTAATTATGGAATTAGTTAATTGACTTATTTTAGAAAATGCTAAAAGCTAGCATGCATGCAATCTTAGCATGTAATTCTAAATCTCAAGTGAGATTAGAAACAGATTATAACTCATGATTATAAAAGCAAGGCTAGGGTGAAGGAGGAGACACATTCACACAGAAATAGCAAAGAAGGATTTTTGCTAGTGTGGAGTCATTTGAGAGTGTAGAAGCAAAGAAGGACTTTTGCTTACACTTGACAGACTCAAGGAGACTTGATACTTGAAATCTTGGATCAAGAAGGACTTTGATTCAAGGAGATCTTGGATAAAGAAGGAGAAGGACTTCCATCTAGAGATCGGGTCAAGGAGAAGAGAGAACAGAGGCTTACGCAAGTGGGTTTCAGTCTTAGGAAGCCACATGAGAGTGTCAGATCATACAAAGCTTGTCGTACAAGCTTTCCGTACAAATACGCGGTTCACAATGTAGACAGTCATGTATATACGTGATTCATAAGAAGGTGAATCGCATATGCCTCGAAAAGCATGCCAGAATTGGTCGTACAGCAGGTCAGACATTGCCAGGTTAGTCTACAGTTGTATTTCTCTCAATGGGCCATTATCCCCATTACGGGAGCCCTGATTTTAGCATAATAAAATCATTCTTAGCATCGATTTTCCCTCCAGGGTTTTTCCACGGGTTTATACCTGAAAATATTGGTGTTTTTGTGTGCTTGTTTGGTTTCCTTATTTATGCTTCCACTGCATGTTTAGTTGATTACTCAGCTATGCTTTTAGTAGATAAAGTGATTTTGTTTTGAGCTAATTGTCGAGTGTCAAGTAGGAGAAATTTCAACATGGTATCAGAGCATACCAAGGATTGAATCCGCTAGAAAATCAATAAGACGTCTAGGGTGCAAGCACATTTGGGCCCTAAATATTATTTCTCCCTTCTTGTAGCTTCAACTAGGTCAAAGATCTATTGTCTAGGGCTAAAATCCTAAAGTGCTAGCACTTTAGAGCTTTAGGGTTCTAACCCTAGCAAGGACAATCCACAAATTTTGAACAAGTAAAACTTTGTGAGAGGAAGAAGCACTTATGTTCCTCTCTTAGGGTTTCAACAAAACAAAACTTCTTGCAACAAAATAGCAATTTCACCATAAACATCAACAACATAACATAGAATTTGCAGAAATTTACTTACTTCATCCAAGAAACCATGAGCATTTAACCCTTATTGCAGAAATATCCATCCAAAAACAGCAAACCATCCACAAGAGATCCATTCCAAGCATAGAGCATGAGAGAGACCAATAACCCCTACAAGGCCAAAAATTTCAGAAGTACCCCTCTCAATGGTGAGGAAAAGATGATGATAAAATGAAAGTGAACGCTAACCTTCTTATATGAGGCTAGCGCTACACATTTGTCTGCATAACATAACATTTGTTCAATTTAAGTGGGGCCGACCCCGCATTATCCCTCAAAAACATCATAAATGAGCCACATGTGTGAGACATCAAGCCTCCTTAGGCAAGGAGGGGGGCTCCAAAGGCCACGTGGCACCAACACAGAGTGGAGTAGGGGCAAATGACGTCTCTCCCCACTCAAAATCATGCCAACCATCATCAGTACCCTAGGAATCCACCAAACCCTAGCTCCATCAAACCCTAGAAGATGACGTCATCATCAAAATAGGGCCAACGTCCAGGATCCGAGTGTTGTGTCCAAGCTGGAGGGCATTGCACCTCATCTCTGCAAGGTCTCTGACCGTCTGTTGCTGCAATGTTCCTGATCCAGTGGGTTAATAAGCTCTAGGGTACTCTGCCCCAACCTATGGGCTTCCAACCCATTTGTGTGCCATCATGATTGAATCTGCTCATACCAAGCCCATTTGTCCATCATCCAAGGTTCCAAGGATGTGAGAGCTGATGTCTGAGGGTGGTGTGTCACTGGATGACCCACTGCCCTCCATCACACTTGCCAAGGTGCTGCAATAAAGGCACAACGTCCTAGGTACAAAGCCAGGACGTCCCTTAAAGAACCATGTCAGGGCCATCCAAATCAAAGCAAAGTAGAAGACAAGGTTAGCCAAGGTTCATAAGAAACATCAATCCTTAGAGCATGCAAAGTAAGTTGTAACTTAAGATATAAGTCATGTAAATAGTTCATTTCAGTATCCCCTTCAAGCATCACACCAACCCAGGGCCCCATGTGAGTTGACAAATTTAAGTATGGGAGGGCCTTCATCCAACCCTATTAGGTGTGCCACTTAGACAGGAAATAAAAGAACCTAAGTAGAGGGATAGGTCACGAGGGAAGCAGGAAATAAAGAAACCCTTCAAGAGTAAGTGTGATAGTGATGTGGTTTTAGGGCTTTTTATCGCTCAGTTTGTAGTCAAGGTCGGGTAGCTTAAAAGTAAAGGTCAAACTGGCGTAACAGGAGCTTCCCCACCCACTGTCACCTCGATGGGGGGCTCTTTCTATTCAGGGTGGCTAATCCCAAGGGAGACGTCCCTAGTAATCTGGGGTATTGAAAGGAAAAGGATCAAGAGATTAAGGCTCAAAAGGTCAAAGTAGGTTTTCCCTCCACAGATTACTGCCAAGAAGATAGTCAAAATGAAGGTATTCCACAGAAAAGGCACATGTTTGCGAGACAAGGCAAATAAAACTAAAATGTGCAACAGTGGTTAGTACTTCATAAACTAATGACTATCTTTATTATATATGAGCACATATAGCAGTAATTATTGACGAAGTCAATGATTGCAAAAAAATGACAATGGTTTGTAATATTACTTCTCAATAACACTGGAAATGACATAGCATTCAATGTATAAAATCAATCCTTGAATTATCACAACGCATTAAATATCATCATATGCTCACATACAAAGTTTGCTACGTCACTATACTAGAGGTGACGTCAGCTTAGTTCTAGGGTTAGTTTGATAGGCAAAGAGGTGGACGTTTTGCAAACTAGCCAATGAAAATAATCAACACTTCAATGTCTATTGCTAGATGACAAAGCCGCAACGTTTTATATCAAACAAGAGTTTAAAAGAGGCATGACGTCATCATAAAATTAGGGTTAGTAAGTCGCTAGGGTTAGTTAGGGTTTCAAATTTTGGAAGTTTGAAAAGGTTGTTTTGACACAATAGACTCAACGTTGGATA
>ML777735.1:116086-132533 GCA_009831015.1 Picea engelmannii
AGCGGACGATGGCTCTGCAAATCCCCCTTGGTGGCTAACCAAAACCCATGAATATAAGCTTGCTAAGTCACCCCATCAATCACCCCAACAATGGTCAAGTGGATTAGTGTAAGATCCAAGCAGTCATCAGAAATGAAAGGAACATAATGCATATATAAGAAGGTTATAACGATCAAACATGACACATACCATGATACCTCGGACCAATTACCTCATGGAGCAAGAGTCCTCTCCGATGCAAGTCCAAGCCGGTGGTGATGGAAGTTGCTGCTGCTGACAGGACAAATCTGGCGAAGAAGAAGAAAGATGGGCCCTCCAGGGCCATGCTCAGGTCAATCCTGCTCTCGGTACTCCATGTCTAGGACCTGTGGGCCTCGAGACATGATCTCCTAGTTATCCCTAGATATCGGGGATAACAGGGCTTACTTCATGGTTTATAGTGTCATTTAATCTCAGTATCCCGTTCAAGCATCACACCAACCCAGGGCCCCATGTGAGTTGACAAGTTTAAGTATGGGAGGGCCTTCATACAACCCTATTAGGTGTGCCACCTAGACAGGGAATAAAAGAACCTAGGTAGAGGAATAGGTCCCGAGGGAAGCAGGAAATAAAAAAACCCTTCAAGAGTAAGTGTGATAGTGATATGGTTTTAGGGCTTACTTCTTGGTTTATGGTGTCATTTAATCTATTTCTATGAGCACTATTTTTTCCAAACCCCTTTATCTGCCATTTTCTTTCTCTGCTTATCATATTTGCAAGTCCCCTTTTATAAGGTTTCAAGCTATAGCATTCCTATTTGGGACTGGGGTGAGCATAGAAAGGGTAGAGCTCAAGTCTGGACTGGCTTTTGGGAATCCTTTTCTATCATTCCTTTCTTTCTTTAGAATCCTTTTCTTATTCTTTTAGTAGCAGCTGCAATCAACCTTTAGGCCTTCAATCCCTCTTCTCGGGAAAGAATGGACCATGACCCAATACCGAAGTTTAGTACACTACGAGAGGCTCCAGGATGGAAACTGTTAACTATGGTGGGGAACAGAACGTTACCCTTGTGAGGGCCCCCCAATAGTACCCCTTTTCCCTGGGCAGTGACAACACAGGACTAGGGCATAGAAGCTGACCACCAAGGTGAAATAAGGCAACTGACACAATTTCCCAAGCCAGTGATCCATTATCCAACTTCAACCAAAGATCCTCATCCACATGCCCAACAAATTAAGCACACACTTTGCATGAAAGGACTAACATACCACACGGTGATGATGGCTTACCATCTCCCATACATTGGGTCACTTGGATGTGATGAACCTTGGTTGACCTGTAATTGTAAAGGTGAATGAAGGGGGTTGTTGGGCTGCCATCTATGGACATGTAGATCATCATCATGGTCGCGATCATGTTCTCCATTGCAGGCCACAAGACATGATCTCTAGTTACCCCTAGGCATGGGGGGGTGACGGGGCCCACATAGGTCAGCCCTAACCATAACCTAGAATTACAATAAATACACAATAGTAATCCTTACCAAGTGAGCTCGAGCATGGCCAAATGTGAGGATTACACCATTCTTAACACCCCCCCCCTTAAGTTGAACTCAGAGTGGGTTCATGGATACCCAACTCGAATATCGTTGAGAGTGGGTTCATGGATACCCAACTCGAATACAACTAAGAGAGCTCGAATACATAAGAGTGGGCTTGTGGATACCCAACTCAAATATTGTTGGGAGTAGGTTTATGGATACCCATCTCGAATATAGCTCACCCAAATACATTTTGAGAGTTGGTTTATAGATACCCAACTCAAATATAGTTGAGAGTGGGTTTATGGACACCCAACTCGAATATCACTGAGAGAATTTATGGAATCACAAGATACATGATACATCCCTCCTAAAAGCTAAACATGAGTCGAAGGCTACTATTACAATGAATCAATCAAGAAAAGCAATGAGGATTGTATGATTGTAAAATCGACAAAATACATTGATACAAAGTCCTCAAAAGATTACTCAAATGTCACCATGTATGATCCTCTACCCAACCACAAGAAACCTAAGTAGTCAACATTGAACCAAGATGTTGCCTTCTATACCTCTTCTCTAATGATCTCTAAGAAGCATTGCAACCATGCCAATAGGAATTTCAATGCACAGATGAATTCCTCCAATCAAAATGGCTAAGGTGTCGATACAGTCAATATGTAAATGGTGAGACAATTTGTTCCTGGGAAAGAAAGGGTGTAGGATGTGGTTCCAAATCAATAGAGAGTGCAACATGATTCTTGCTCAACAATAGTAGTAGATACATCAGAAGTGACAAACTCAAGCATTTATATCATTAATGGATGGTGTAGGTCCCCAATACCTGTGCAAATCAATGATTGAAGGTTCAAAATGACTCACATCTAGAAATGAAGTCCCATATCAAGGCCTACTCTCAGCGGTCTCATCACAGGCTCAATACAAGTAACAATAGCATGCCCATAAATACAAGTCCACCACCGGTATATCCCATCAAACGAAGCAACCAATCCCTTGAGTATGTTACTCAAAATCAGGAGGTGACGATCCATGTGTAGCCACTGAAGCATCAAAAGAAGAGGAAGGTCCTATCATACATGTTGAGCATCCTCATGTAACACATCTACTCTCTCATATTTCATTATCACCAATGTCATGAGAGGAAAGCTCAGGTGTGCCCACTAGTGCAACAGTAGATGCACTAATAGGAGTGGAATTTTTCAATGAGTCAATGCAATTCTCAGACATACCTTCAATGCTACTCAATTCACTTGTCATATAAGGTCTTGATTAAGGTGCTCCAAGTTCTAAATGCATTTTTCCTTCCCTTCCAACTAATCCTAAAGCTCAAAAAGTTAAAACAAGGTCCTTGGAGAACTTGATGGTGGCATGAAGTCGAAGTGTAGTCTCCTATAATGAAATATATCATCAATAAGACCAAAATAGGAAACATGTCACTAATTAATAAAATCTCGATGATTTGTTTGAGTAACCTACAAGGACAAAGCTTCTACATAAAGATCGTCCATAAGGAAAATATATAAGGTGTCCAACTAGTTGATGGACAACTCCTTGAACCAACTCTGCCATGCAACGAATGAATCAAAAACAAAGTCCCCCTACCAAAAAAAAGACTAAAAAATGTCCAATATTTTTCTCAAAACAATATTGCCCTTCTAAAAAAATATTCCTCCAATTTTCCTTTTGCAAAATTGTTGAACACTAGTGATATTGATCCCTAAGCTATACCTTCACAACCAAACTACAATACCAACTAGCCTAATAGTTTCCTTTCAAATGTTTAAGAAAAGGAAATATATTTGGCATTGTTACCCCGTGACTTGTAGGAGTGACTAGAGGATTGATGCATTTGTGATTCTGATCACAACCAACAATTCCACGTATGAGATCTATGGATTATCCATGGATGTTTGCCAGACACATTTCTAGTATTAGCTCAATTAACCCCCATGATGTCAAGTGTTTGATGGAGATTGTACCACATAATGTTGTACCTTATGCTCTTCCTCTCACTTGTGATGGTGTTGCCTCTTGGATGAGGGTCATCACCCATGGTGATTATCGGTGTATTCTATAATGGTTAATAACACTCTAAATCGTTCTCTTACTAGGTTGTTCCATGGTGCATTGAAAATTTACCTCTAAATAAATGTGTAACCTTATGAGTTGAGTTGTACCACTAGTGACCTAGGTAAGTGTTTCATATCATTCCCTTCATGTTGCCTAGCCATTTTTCACACCTCGTCATCTCATCACCATTTTCATGTATACTCATTATTTCCCCTTTCATGATTGACTTATCATGTCATGTGGTAAGGTCTGAAATACAAAGAAAAGTCCCATTATTGAAAACGCCTAAATCAAATTGAAGAGCAAAAAAATGCTCAATGAAGAAGCAGTTAAAGTAATATTATTATATGCGTGAGCCTTGCCACCTTGCAAAAAAGTTGTATTCCCTAAGCTCCATTATAAAATAAATAAGGAAAGAAGGGACTAAGCAAATAAAAAAAATTATAAAAAGAAAGAATACAAAAAAAGGCTCAAGGAATGGTAACTCAATGCTAAGCATTCCCTCTAAAGGCACACATGTGGAAACTAATAATCTCTTGAAAGCTAAGGGGAAGACCTTTTATTCACTCATCCTATATGACTATGAGGGTCAATTCATGAAAGCACCCTTTCCCTAGTACCACATTCAACACATCACCTACACCTAACTTAGAGTCATAGGAAATGCATCTTGACTTAGGGGTTTTCACATGTAATTAAGGTTAATGATGTCCACACCATGGTCAAGTTGGGAAGGGGATAAAAGTTAAAAGAGTTATTGAGCTATTAGAAGATGTCACTTGGTGGTCACCACTACTTGGCACATATTTGGAGGCATTTGTCATCACTTTTGAGGAGTCGTCCACCTTGTAGAGGTGCTTGGAGCACATTTCAAGATTGTTGGAGCATCTCCTTGGATTGTGGGAGTTGTTGTGGACCTCCTTTATTCTTGAGGTATCCGTTAGCATGAATCACGAAAGTTGTTATGCCTTGGAGGACTCACCCATGAGGTCATTGGAGCATTTTATGAGAGTCGTCTACCTTTGGGAGCTCCACATGCCACACGTGTGACCTAGAGGACCATATATGCTAGTCGTTTCGCTCATTTGAGGGGTCGATCTTGCTTTGAAAATATTGTTGAGGTTGTTACCTTACTTGCAGGAGGAACATTAGAGCTCTTTGACCACCTTCTTCCTCTTTTTGGTGGAGACGTCCTCTCTCCTAAGAGACTTTGTACATGTGGCATAACTACCTCACTTATTTATGTATTGTTTGACCTTTCTCTCATTAGTTAGTTGGATGATAAGAGATTTTTATGATCTCTTAGGCTAGATCTAGGAGTTTTATTATTATTCTATTGAGAAGGTTTTTGGTTTTTTTCTCTATATAACAGAAGCTCCTCTCATTGTAAATTTTGCTAGAAACTTGTGGAGAATACACTCTTGAATTTTGTTAAGGCCCCTAAGGCCCTAACTAATAAACTCATAATAAATGAATGTTAGGGCCTTAGGGGTGTCTATAAAGCCTTTTATTAGGAAGAGTACTTCCTAGTATTAGTTCTATTTGATGTTCATGATCTCTAGATGGAGGTAGACCTTTAAGAATTTCTTGGAAGACCCTATAGTGTTTTTTCCAAGGTGCATCTTAATTCCTCTAGAATACTTTCATCTTCCTGCTCAACTTCCATAGAATAAAGTTTAATCACAACTCCCTTGCTACCCTTTTTTATGAGCTTTTCCATTATATGAGAGTTGATGACTTGAGAAGGTCCAGATTTTAACCCTTTGAGTTCATATTGAATTCCTTCCAATTCAAATCTCATGAATAATTCGTTATAGTTTGTAGAAATTGTACCTAATGTTCTCAACCATTGAATCCCTAGAACAACATATACACCTCCAATGGGAATGGCATACATTGGGCTTTCCAAATTATATTCCCCCATACTTAGTTTAATATTGTAGCATTTTCCCACACAATCAATACTCCCTCCATTAGCAGCGAAAACTTGAAAATTTGTCACTGGATATACAAAACAATTGAGGCTCTCTACTAATCTTTTATCATTGAAATTATGGGTACTACCCACGTCAATGAGCACTATAACCTTTTGCTTCTTAATATAACCTTCAAGGTTTGAGGCGCTGACAAACCTGCCAATGCATGAACAGATATTTCGCACCTGTATGAATCAATGTTGTGCACAATTTCTGCCTCTATTTCCTGCTCTTTTAAGTTGACAAGTTCTTCCTCGTTTCTTTGTGTAGATGTCTCCACTTCCTCTTCATCATTATTTTCCAAGGTGAACAATTTTGTTTCTTGACATTTATGCCCTTTTGACCATTTGTTGTTACAACCAAAGCATAGTCCTTTTGTTCTTCTTTCCTCCATTTCCTTCTGTGATAATCGAGTAGGTTGAGTTACAATTGTCTTATGAACCCCAAAACGATCTTTGCTTCCTGCATATGCTCCAATGGTAGACTTGTGTATAGCCTTATTCTTGGCTTGAATATGAAAAGCAAATTGCACAGATTCCATAATATTTTCAAAATGTTTTAGGAAAAGCTCATGTTTAATGTCTTCTCTTAATCCACCCATGTAAGCTTCCAACAAATGTTCATCACTTATGTTATCCACCCTCGTGGCCAATACCTGAAATTTTGAATTATAATCTTCAATATCACCTAAGTGCTTGATTCTTTTCAATTGACTAAAGTAGTCTTGTTCCCAAAATTTTCCATATTGGTCTTCTAAGTCTCTTGAAAATAAACCCCAAATATAACAATAAGAATGAGGCTTCCTTTTAACAACCCATTGATACCATTGATATGGTTTTATCTCAAAGTTCAAAGTCGCTATGTGAATCCTTTACTTATCATCCATAATATTATGCAGTTCAAAATATTGCTCTATTTGGTTCACTGAGGTAAAGACCTTTGTTCCATCAAACTTCCTTAATTCAACCTTGGGAAGGTTCACTTCTTTTGGAGACCATCAATAAGTAACTCCATTATTGGAGTTAAATCCCCCTGGAAAATTCTTATTATTGGAAAGTTGTTCACCCTGAATACTACCTTTATATTCATGAGTCCCTTCAGACACCTTATCAATTTTAGGGAACCTACCATTTAAGGCTTCTATAATCTTTTGCTTCATTTGTTCCAACTTTCCATCCATTTTCTGTTCCAACTGTTCCATCGTTCTTTTCATATGTTCCTTGTTTTCATCCATCTTCCTTTCCATTTATGTTTGAGTATTCATCAAATCAACCTGTTTCACTGACCTATCCTTCAATTCATTGATTTGACTACGTAATTTTGATAGTTTCTTTTGTATCTCGTCATTTTCTTCATGAGTCATGGAGGATCTTTCTGGAGGTTTAATTGGTGAAGTAAATTTTGGATCTTTCTTTGGAGCTATTATCCACCAGTTTGCACAAGCTGGATTTCCTGAAGAGCCGCCAAAGAATGAGCAGTCAGTGCTCATGTGACAAAGTTCAGAGTTCAGCCGGTCTTTCAAAAGACCACATTTTTCCACATTTCCACCATTGTAATAAATGACCTGAGTATGAGATATTGTAAAAGGCTATTGGCCACCTAAGACCTAGGTACAAGCATGTACTCTAGAGTGTTTTTTTTCACTTGTTAATTATTTTTTCTGCCTGCCTTTGTGGGTGATTAAATAATTTTTAAGTTATTTCACTCAGAAGACTGACTCCAGAGCTAGAGTATGTGTTGGTGGTTAGGCCTTGACATGGAAAACCAATGCATAGTGTCTGAATGTATATGAGCTCATACTAGGTCATCTTGATTGAGTCATTTGAAAATTGCAGCTAGGTTTGATAGGTTTTTTTTAATGTTTTAGTGAATTAATTAAATTCCCGCAAAAATGGAATTTTTTAATTCTAAGTCAATAAATTGTAAAAATATGGCATCAAACATTATCAGATTCCATATTTATGGTCGTTTTCTAGTCCAAAGTATCATGTAAACCCCTATTTCCCTTGACAAAAAAGTAATTATTATCACTAAAAAATGAAATTTACTCGAAATTTACGAAAAAGGGGTGATTTAATTCATTTCCTATTTTTTAGGAGAACTGGGGAACATGTTGGAAACATGTTTTTCTTGTGTCCCCAGTTGACTGGAGGCCTAGACGAGTTAAGCTAAGGTGGAGGCGACTTCACTGAGGGTTAAATGTGTGGAGGAGATCCCAATGTGGGGACTCGACCCCACTTGATGAGATGGCGCATCCTAAAGGGATGGCGCACATCCCAAAGCCCTCACGCACCTCACCACTCCACTCTCACTCCACTCTCTCCCACTTCACTCCACCTCACTCACCCTGCACTCTCCCATCTCCCTACTCCACTACCTCTCCACTCCATAGCTCTCTCCCTTTACTCATGCGCCACTCCCCTTCACTCTAGCGCATCTACCTTAAACCCTCACGCATCCCTCTTTGGAGTTGTCACCACCTATGCTATATAAGCAAGGCTACCCCTCCTCCATTGTTAGTTGGAGCTTGGGCGACCTTAGTATACATCTTTGTAATCTCTTTTATTAATTGAATCAAAAGGCTTTGGAGTTCAAGATTGGTGTGTGGATGGAATTTATGCTTATGAGGTAATATTATTCTTAGTTTTTGTTCTCGTATTTGTATGAAGACTATGGTAAGGATATTGCTATCCAATTAGGGTATATGGTTTACTTGTTTGTTATGCTATATGCTTGTTTAATGCATTTGATGCTCAGATTCTTATGTTAAGTTTTTGTTTAAACTAACGTTGAACAAAGTCTCTCTTGTAGGAAACACCTTTTGTGCAGGTACTTGTCAGAAGCTGGAGTTTGATAGGCCAACCTTTTGGAGGATTAAAGAAGCTTGCTTGCTTCCTTGTGCTCTCTTGAAGCACTTCAGAATACTTCCTCCCTCTTCTTCACACCAAAGAAAGACTCTACTGCCCAAGGGTTCTTGAGGCTCAAGCAAAGGCTCCACAAAATTGATAAAAAATTCTTCTCCCTTCTTATTTCTTTACATGCATATTAGATAGATCTGTTATAAGGCTAAATCTAGTATCTAATGCTGCATGCATGAAGTATTTAGATCTAAATTAAATTTTTTCCAACTAAAGAGTAGATCTAAGTTAGTTTGTAAGCAATTTTCTACATTTTCACTCAAATTTTAAAGCTAGAAGTTGCTTCATTTTCCTGTTTAAATCAAGCTAATTGGTTAATTCTTGCTTGCTGTTTTTTGGGACAGCAAACAGAAGTAACTAAGAGAATTTAGTTTATGCTAGTTTAAAGTGTCAAAAGTCTCAGAAAATTTCAATTTTTGCCTTGGAAAATTTTCAGAAAGTTTTAGTAATTTTTTCTCAAGTCTTAGTTAGTCTTTTAAATTGATTTTTATCATCTTCTAACTAATTTTGCTTGCTGGTTTTTAGCAGGTCCACCCAAAAACAAGGGGAGATTCCGTCAAGTTTGGCGAAATCAAGGCTTTCGAGGCACCCAGGGGGCTTTCTACTTCATCAACGAAGTTTTTCTTTTGTTTTTCTTATAGTTTCATAAATATCCAAAACCTATAAGGATCCAGTTTCTCAAGGAGAAACTCAAAGAGAACTTTGTTCTCATTGTAATAGGTACAATAAAAGCGGGCCCTTTTGTGCCCAGTTTCTCCATCCCCATTAGGGGGATTTGTGTGTCTTGGTTTGCCTTTCTTTCTGTTGATGCATGTTTAAATCTTTTTATCTCAAACACACATTCAAGTTAAGCTAATCTAACACACATAACACCCACATTTCACATGCATGTTAATTAAAAGGAACTTTCAATCTTTTATGCATGTTTAGTTTAGAGTGTTTTGCTTACTATCAGCAATAAGTCTTGCAATCTTTCAATTTCCAAGTATCTTGCAATTTCTCTTTTCAGTTACAAAGCAGGGTACAAAGTTTATCTCTTTCAAGTAATGAAAAGATCTTTCAATTTTCAAGTATCTTTGCAAGTTCTCTTTACAAAGCAGGTTGCAAAGTTTATTTCTTTCAACTCAATAAACCTTGTTTGTAGTATAATTAGGGAAATCTCTGAAGTTGTTAGCTCAATGTGCATGCCCTCTTGAGACCTGGTTTTTCCACCCATTTTGGACATCCAGCACCCTTAGTGAGCTTACTGGTGAGACCTCTTGGGTCTCGGTAAGTTCTCCGCAAGTTTCCAAACAAAGAGCTACCCTCTAAAGAGACCACATTTTTCTCATTAACTTACTTTAATTTATCTTAATAAAACACTCGATCAACAATTGCCCACGACTCCCTTTAAGGCACTGGTATAACTGGTATATCTTTATGTGAGCAATCTTTTACATTCATGCAATTGTCTAACTTATATTGTTAAGTCTTGCAGATCTTGTATCCTTTGATATATGCATGCTTATGGACAAGTGGTTTATTGAGTATCTCAAATGATGATGATGAATGTTAAATATTGAATGGTTTGTTTTATTTAAAGCAATAAACTCCTAGAAATAAGTTATTTTGCTTTCTTAGTTTAAAAGAGCCTTAGATTATATTTATAGGGACTACCCCCCTTGGCTTCGCTAGGAGTTGGCCTAGACAGAGGAGTTGAGGATCAGGTGACAGCACCTTGAGTCGAAACTTGCACCCAAGGACACACCAAGTGGATTGAAGGTTTCTTCCACGTTACCCCAGGTGTGTATAAGGCGGCAACAGGAGCCATAGGAAAAAGTTATTGGGTCCCAAGGACAAGGGAGTATTAGGTGTTATAGCTCTCTAATATACATGCAGGGTCCAACAATAGTACTCAACCCAATATCTTAGGGCACTAACTAAAGAGGCTCAATTGTGCCCTTAGTCGTACTACCTGACTATCTAGGTACTAGAGAGTGGTCTCTCCCCGAGCGCTATTCTCGGTGTACTATAGCAACAAGATGGTCGAATAGCTTATCTAAGTATGGTTTCAGGTATACCTAGGGAACTTCCTATATACCCAAAGGTACGTGGAAGTGAGATTTTGTCTACAAGTATTGTCTAATGCGGTACTACTCGAAGGGGTACCAACAGGGGTTACAGGAATTTTCAACCAGGTGAAACAATGTGTTTCCAACCACGCGAAACCATGTGTATTTCCTACATGTATACTTCCCCAACCGTAGTTTTACCCACTGAAGGACAAATCCTGTGTTATTTAAAGACGCTAGAACACATCTCTAAAAAAAAATTAAAAAATGAGCTTGCTAACCACAGAAAAAACTCTTAAAATCACCAAAAAATAACTTGTGCAAAAACCCTAACTTCCACAAGCCATATATCATAAAATATAATGAGTCAAAATCTGAAAAATTTTCCACATG
Organism: Picea engelmannii; assembly: GCA_009831015.1. Classification (NCBI taxonomy): domain Eukaryota; kingdom Viridiplantae; phylum Streptophyta; class Pinopsida; order Pinales; family Pinaceae; genus Picea; species Picea engelmannii. The sequence goes on from ML777735.1 coordinate 127,035, forward strand.
TACTTCATTATGTCAAATCGGGATTTTAAAAATTTCAAAGTCTGAAACTTCACTAAAAATAAATTACATCAAAAATGCTAAGATAAATGATTTCAGGATTAGTCACAAACCTTGTCTTCCATGGACTATATCTCCAAAAGTATAACAAACCAAAACTTGAAATTTTGACCACCTATACTATGACATTTCTCCTCAGTCTTCACAAAATTTCACTTTTGGAAATGTCCAGGAAATAAAAATAAATAAAAAATAAAAATAAAATAAAAAAGTTATAGCAAAAATTCCAAGATGACTTGTTTAAAACTGATTTCAGGATGAGTCACAAACCCTATCTTCCATTGGCTATATCTCTAAAAGTATAATGACCTAGAACCTTAAATTTTTACCAAACGTACTATGATATATCTCCTCAGTAACCTCCAAATTTCGTTGTCTGAAGCATCCCAGAAAAAAAGTTATAGCGAAAATTCCAAGATGACTCGCTTGAAGAAGCCAAACCCTGGGATCAATGCTATGATACCAAATGTTATGAACCAAGCACCTTGAAAATGATAAAAAGTCAATAAATACAATCCACTTCAAGGGAGAAACCTCATTTTACAATATATCCAATTCAAAAGACAAGATGAGATGATTATACAGATGATTCTCCTTTATTATAAATAGGAGATAAAGTGAGCATTATGTAACCTACCACTAGGCTGACCTAATCCTAACTAATAAACTCATAATAAATGAGTGTTGGGGCCTTAGGGGCCTTAACAAACTCTTGTCTAGTTGCTATTGTTATGGTTATGGATGGTTGATTGAAGAGCTCAAGTGGAAGACTTTCTTATGTAGATGTTTGATGGATGTGGTTTCAAATGCATGATCTTGAGTTAATTTTTGGGTAAGCTCTTTCTTTAAAATTTTGTGGTATTTGCTATTGGAATAGTTAAGTGTGATCATATTTCTCGGTGCATGGTTGTACGCCCTCTTGGCTCTTGCATAGTAGATCCCCTCTCAAGGTTTGTGAAGACCACTACTTTAGGATTTTCCTTTGTTATTTCTAAAATCAATTAATCACGTAAATATTGTTGGGATTTGAACACTTCATCCCTCACATGACACAAACTCACACTGACCAATACACGGTTATTTAGAATAGCTAAGGATAAATCTAATGCCATGCTTGGCCAAGGAGTTTACAAAATTCCCCGCTCCTATGGAAAATCATACATAGGACAAACTAATAGACCTTTTAAAGCATTTCCATCCGATGTTGGAATGGCAATGTGTCATTTTGGTCATCGTCAGGTCTATTGTACAATGCTCTTAGGTCGTCGGACAGCCTATTGACACCGAGACACATGAGAGCCCTATTCGACCTCTCCCGAACATCACAGGATATCATCGGTTCTCAACCTGCAGACAGGAGACAAGGAGGTCGGGTGGTATCAAAGGTTTAGGTGGAGTTGCTTGTTTTGCTCGAGACTCCCTCTGGAGTAGGATATCTTTAGTGGTCGTGGATGAGTTTGCCAGGTTTATGTGGGTTCAGGTTAGAGGTGTTTCCCCTCTCCCCAAGGACATTTGCGTTGCAGTTTGTTACTTCCCTCCAGCTTCTTCATCATACACTATTCATAATGGATCCGAAGGGGACCACTTTATAGATTTGTATGCCAACATCACCCAGTACTCAGTGGTTGGGGAGGTTATCCTTCTAGGTTACTTCAACTCCCGCACCCGATCCCACCAGATTCCTCTCCACGACCGATCAGAGGACGTGTTTTGCATCCAGGAGATAGATACAGTTTCAGTGGGGCTCCACTGAATGTCTGACAATGCGTTGGTGCCCCTCACAACCTATGGTCGACACTTTTTGCAGCTAGGGGAATCTCAGGGTTGTTGATTCTAAATGGGCTCCCATGTTTCCCTGATTGACGCTTTTTTACGTGTTGGCATCATGGTGGAAGTGTGAGTGTCGTTGATTATGTCCTCTCTAGCTAGAACTTACTTCCTTTTATTTGTCACTTTTGTCTTTCCCCCATCCCCTCACGAACCATGCTCTTCTTTCCTTCTCTCTTTGGGCTGACACCCCCCCCTAACACACACCCCAAGGGCCCACCCCGCATTACCTTTTGATTCAATGAAGGGGAATCGGACACCTTTTCTACCTACCACCGCCAGATGCTCCCCTTCGAGACCCAGTTCTCCTTTCTTGATTTTGCATCTACCAAATACACATGCCTCTCATCCATCATTTGGGAAGCAGCCCTCAAGTCCTACCCTCACTCCACTCGGTCGACTTCCACCTCCCAAAAAAAAAACTCTTTCCCTATGAATCGATGGTATGACGAGGAATGCAAGGCTCTCCACCGCTCGCTTTGAAACGCATTCACCCATGTTCACCCCTTCTACCTGAAACTCAAAGCTTCCTATTGTTGTCTCCTCTACCGCAAGAAAATCCTCTTTGTTTCTCAACGGAGACGGGACTTATGTACTTCCCTTACTTACTCCCCTAAACACTTCTATCACACCATCCTCCCCCGCCACTCTCCCCTCCCATCCGACCTTAACCTCGAATCCCTGTTCTCTCACATATCCACCCATATTCTTGGGCAGCCCCAAATTCAGGTTACCTCTCTGCCATCTTCGTGCTTCCTATTCTCAGACAGTGACATCTGAGAGGTTGTTTGGGTGATGAGCAACAGCAAAGCAACAACAAGGAGGGTTTTCAGGCAAAGTTCTTTAAGCACGATCTTCGTGCTTTGGTTTCCCACTTGGATGATCTCTTCAACCGTGTGGTTTGTACAGGTTTTCCATCAACATGGTCACATCACATCATTCACCCAATACACAAATCAAGCCTCAATTCAGAGCCCAACAACTACAAGACGATAATGGTGGGCCACATGTTCTCAAAGCTCTATGCTACGATTTTCCATATGAAGCTCTCTAGTGAGCTTGAGTAGAGATCCCTCGAAGCTAGGGGACAGGCATGATTCTAGTCTGCTCATTAGACCATTGACCATATCTTTACCCTCCTGGCCATCATTGAGGAGGCACGACATCATTCTTCAAAAGTCTATTGTTGCTTTGTAGATTTTCGGAAAGCTTTTGTCTCTGTCCCGCAAGAAGCCCCGTTCTAGAGGCTTAGAGACATTGGCATTTCCCAAACCTACTGACTGTAATCAAGCACCTATATGAGTTGGTCCTTAGTCGTCTCTGCACAGTTCACGAGATGTCCGATTTCATCAGGAGTCCATTGGGGTTAAACAAGGTTGCCCCCTATCCCCCACTTTGTTTGGTATTTACATAGATGAGTTGGAGGCATTTCTTCACAAGAATATCCAGGACAACGATGGGTGTCTCCTCCACCAAGTTTTGATATCCATCCTGCTCTTTGTTGATGACGCGGTCCTCCTAGCATCCTATCTAGAGGGGTTACAGAGACAGTTGGATGCCTTAGCTCTCTTCTGAGACCTTTGACAGTTGATGGTCAGCCTGGGTACAACCAAAGTTATGATCCTCAACGATTGAAAAAGACCTCAGACCTTCATTTCTTCTTTAGAGGGGAAGAGTTCGAGACCACCAACACCTACACATACTTGGGGATGCAATTCTCAGGACCCTGCTTCAGTTTGCAACCGACCCTCCAACCTCAGATCAACAAGGGCTTCCGACACCATTTTCAGTACATCTCATCCAAGATGTCCCTCATGGACTTCCTTATCCGACCCACTGTACTCTATGGCTTAGAGATTTGGGGAACTTCTTTACTTGAGTCTCATTGGGCCTCAGTTGAGAGAGTCCAAACCCGTCTTCTTCGCTGCATCATTAGATGCAAGCAAACAATCCCTAAGCACATCATCCTAGCAGAGTTTGGGGCACGACCTTTCTGACTTGAGACATTGTTTAGACTAGTCTCTTTTTTGCATCGCATCTGAAGCTTCGCTGACTTGGTAAAGGGGCAAGATTGGTACCCGTACTTGGCCTATTGTTCTTCAGAGACCATTTCCCTCTCTATCCCTTCGGGCCGAGCTCGAGGTTCGTTCGCAAGGGTTTCAGATCTTTTATCATCCGCGAGAATTCATATGGATCGTCTCCCTCCATTTAGATATTCCTTGGATGCACCTGGCCACCTCCTACCCACCAGACAAGAGTAGAACAAGATCATCATGGAGGACTTTACAAGCAGTTTATCCAAATCACTAGTGTTAACCCACAGGGTGGGTTACGCCCAAAGATGGCCTTTTATGCTAAGAACTTCTTGGAGCTTAGAGACGGGTTCATTGTTCGACCACAATATACACTCCGCCATTGGATGCATGCTCTTCGCATTCCCCTAGGCTAGTTTAGAGTGGGTTCTCATAGACTTCGTATAGAGACCAACCACCAGATCGATCGATCAAACAAGATCTGCCAACGATGCCATCTACAGGAGGTCGAGACTAAGGAGCACTTCATCTTTCGTTGCCCCATCTATTACGAGATCAGGGGGAGGTTCCATTGCCTATTCAGGGGGGTTCAGACCCTCACTAGCTTCTTCAGATATTCTGACCAAAGGTGCTTAGCCTTATACATGTAAGAGGCTCTCAGGTTCCGAGCCCATATTCTTCAGACTCCTACTAGACCAAACTCTACCCAGCAAATCACTTCCTTCTTCACGGAGCTACCCTCGAAAAGGGGCACTAAGAGACTGACCGATATTAGCACAACTTCAAACTCCATATCAGTGTGGACCTGTGGGACCTTCCCCCCTTCCACGAGATTTCAGCAACATGACCAAATCAGATCCCTCCTAAAGGGACAGATTAGATCCCCAAGGCCTCAGCGGCGAACTACCTCTTCCAGACAACAGCACAACAAACGATCTAGGCTTTCCACCAATTCTCCCTCTGGACATCATACTATACTCAACTTCCTTCATTCGACCTTGGATGGTAGGCAAAATGGGTCTATTCCATGACAGACCTATCTTATTACTTTTGGTTCTTCTTGTTCCTGGTTCTTCTCCTCCTACACATCGCCACTTCAGAGTAGGTTTCTAGGCTTGGGGTCGAGGGTTGTTCATGACTCAGCTTAGATCTCACTCTCTACTCTACATTACTTTATTTTACTTTCTACATCTTGCCTTATATAGGAGACCCTTTGGTACTCCTGCTTTGTAACGACATCATTGTACTCAGTAGTCCCTTTGACCTACTTTTGTGGTCAATAGTCGAACATTAATAGAATTATCTATCTTATCTTATCTAAGTCAACGATCGCCGAACACTCCTACAAATCTAATCATCTCATTTGCTTTGACCAAACTAAAATTGTAGCTTCAGAACCCTATTACTCCTCTCATATCTTTCACGAAGCATTGGAAATTGAAAAACATCCTAACAATTTTAATCAAGAAGATGGCTACAAACTTAGCCAATCTTGGAAATCCACTAATTCATCGTATTGATCGTTAGCCCTTCTACTTTAATATATATATATATATATATATATATATATATATATATATAT
>ML777735.1:162325-189530 GCA_009831015.1 Picea engelmannii
GATGGTCATCCTAATGGCCAGGCTAGGGGAATGGGATGGATGAGCGGGGTTTTAAGATGTAAGAGTGATAATATGAGTGGGAGCGGACGATGGTTCTGCAAACCCCCCTTGGTGGCTAACCAAAACCCATGAATACCAACTTGTTAAGCTACCCCATCAATTACCTCAACAATGGTCAAGTAGATTAGTGTAAGATCCAAGCAGTTATCTGAAATGAAAGAGATCTAATGCATAAATAAGAAGGTTATAATGATCAAATATGACACATACCATGATACCTCGGACCAATTACCTCATGGAGCAAGAGCCTTTTCTGATGCAAGCCCAGGCCGGTAGTGATGGAGGCTGGTACTGCTGGCAGGACAAGTATGGTTGAGAAGAAGAAAAGATGGGCCCTCAGGGGCCATGCTCAAGTCGATCTGCTCTCGTACTCCATGTCTGGGATCATGTGGGCCTTGAGACATGATCTCCTAGTTATCCCTAGATATCGGGGATAACAGTACTCCTATGGAATTAGTTGAGACGGCTTGAGATGGTACTCCAGATGGTACTCCTGTGGACTCAGTTGAGTGATCTATTGAGTATGACGTCCCTGTGGTTGAGCACAGGTGGACGTGTCCCTAGTGGTTGAGCACTAGTGACGTGTGAGATCCTTGCTATATTGTCTAAGAGTAAGGTTTACTTGTAACCCTAATTTGTGATGTAAAGGGTACAAGTCGGCCCCACCATATGTAAGATAATTAATATTGTGTAAATATTAATTATATTAAGTTGTACAAGTTGTCCCTATTGTGCCAAGTGTCATGTCTTTTGGTTGAGTTAAGTATTGTATAAATAAGAGATAGATCCCCATTGTGGATCATCTCTCACACACTAACTCAACGCATGGTCTGAAGTTAGAGATCTGAAATTATGAGGACTGCAATGCGCACTTTTCTAGGCACTAGTCCTTCTTGGTCATAGCAGCACCCTCTTGTGTGCTAAGGTTTTTGGTGGTGGATGGTGGATCTTCTCTTGGCAGTATAGCAAAGGATTGCTGGGTTTTTTCACTTGATTGAGAAGGGTTTTCCCAGGATATTTCTGGTGTCTTTTGTGCATGGTTATTCTTCTTGTGATCTTGGTTTACTGCAGCTTGTGTATTGTTGCTGCAGTGGTTATGGTTCAATTAATGCTAAATTGAAATAAACTACATCTGCATGAGCTAAGCATTAAAAATTCAACAATCACGACCTGTGATAACCTAAAATGCATCTTGTTGAACGCAACTTGTCTCACTCAATTTGGATTTTCCAAAAGGAAGTCATGACCAATTTACTAAACACCATTGTTTTTAGCCCTACTCAAGAGAGCAAGGTTTTACAAATAGTATCTCCATGAATTTTATCCTAACAGCTCTAATTTTGGACCCATGACACCTTCTAAAGTCTTCTTTCATATGTCATTGGTCTCAATCAATTTGGACCTCAAACTTTAAATATGTGCATTTAACTGAACCTTACTAGTTTTAGCAAGGTTTTAGGATTGGGCAGAAACCCTCATCTGTATGGAGTCTGGACTATACTCCTAGATTCTCATGCACCTACCACTAAAAATTTTACCGTATATAGTCAAGGGTGTCTTCTTTCCAACACTTCAAGTCTCTATCAATTTGGAGGTCCCTATCAAAAGTTATAGCTCCAACAATGAGATGTACTCCTTGAAGGTGTTCAACCGAGAATCATCTCCTCTAACGCCACTTATAATGAGCATAATACACAATAAAGCATGATAAACCTGCATATACACAATGTACACCAAATATTCACATGGAGCAAAACTCCCATAAAGTATTATTATGACGAATTAAAATAATAATTCCTTTGATATTAGGATAAGTCTAAATAACCCAAATACATGCCAATACAATAATCATACGTCAATGCGTAAAATAACGACTCTACTAACCTTTTGATATATACTAGTTATCACTCATTACCATAGACCCACTACAAGACCAACCTATGAGTTACATATAGAGTTGACCCTTATATACCCCCATTAGGGTCATTAAATACATTATGATTCCTAGCTAAAGCATTCTCTATGAGCCAATTTATCAAAGATAAAAAGTTCTTGTCATTTTATGCAACAACTTTGCTTGTGTTGAATTTATATCTACTACTCTTGCAAGACATCCTTTCCTCCGGCAAAACATAAACAATTAGCAATATAGAGACATATGGATTAGCTTGCAATTAAATCCAATTAAATCAACTAAGGGAGTGTTAAGCCATCCACTGTTTGCAAAAGGGACAGTCTCGTATTTGTAGAAATTTCCAAAATTCAAGCTTTAATGCAACTTCAGAAATTTCATCTCTTTCCTACAGGTTTCCCAGATCTAATTCCTGTGAATTTACAGCCTTCAGGCTGATCTGAAATATAATAAAACAGCTGCAAGCAACTGACAATATTTCACTTCTAAACAACCCCAATCCACTAGGCAATTCAAGAGAAAAAACACAAAAATTTATGCCACAAGTTTCAGCCCGCTAAGGAAATCTTATCATGCATAAACCAGATCTGAAAATCACTTTATGAAAGTGATAATTACAACAGCAAATTCTGTCATATTGTCTTCAATATCATTATTAAACCCTTTAATAAGTTCAGCCTCAACTTATGTCAAATCAGCAAGACATATAAGTGCTGGAAATTACCAAACCATGAAGATAATGATACTGAAAATGAAGTCTGCAATAAGACAATTGTGGATAGGTGAAAACTTCATATATATACATATATATATATAAGAGATGAAGTCCAAGTACATACTCTCAGCATAAGATAATTGGTACAACCCTCCAAGCTCTCCAAGACCCTAGCTAGGGAAAAACATGAAAAACCCTAGCTCCACCAAAGATACTCCAACAAACTAGAGTCGCACCAGCAAGTCCTCCATGGACTCATGCAAGGCGCCTCCTCTTCTTCTCCTCAATAAGTACAACTTAGAGTTTATCATCAAACCTTAACTCAAATGCCTCCTTATGGGAAACCCTAAGACTAGACTTCCAGAATGCTCAAGAAACCCTAGTGCCTCAAGACAAGAGAGATATTGTACAATGAAGAGTGAACAAAAGAGATGGAGAGAGGTACTACTGCTCCTTCTCCCACATCTCTAACCCAGGAAATATAAGATGTAAGATATCCAAGCATTGATGATAAGAATGACTCTCTCCTTCTTGTATTTATCTGAGAAAGTGAAGGGAGGTCTACAAGTCAAGTGAACCTAATCCACTACAAGCAACCTACAACTTGCAAGTAGGTCCACACATGTGAAGTGCTCCTCCTACAAGTGACACATGTCAAGCTCCAAGGTGATGATGATCAACAAGCAAAGCTCAAAGAAAAGGGCCATCCAAGGTCCAACGCTCCTCCTCCAAGGGCTCCAATACTCCAACTCCTCTCCTAAGCCATGCACTCATCCAGGTCCACTCCACCTTCATGATCACTATCAAAACTTAGGCGTCCCCAAGTCAACTCCAAGACTCCATGCAAGCATCCAAGCAACCCAATGTTGTCTAAGGCTCGATGCCCTCCTCCAGAATGCCAAATGTTCCTCCAATGCAAGGCATTCTCCAAGCAAGTAACTTCTTCCATGTGGCTAGCATATAGAATGTCGCCAAGTTATCTCTAATGCTCCAAGGAAGAATGTCAATCAAGCATCCATATGAAGTCTAGCAACCAAGAAATAAGCCACCTCCAATGTGCAAGTCCATCATGGATCAATCAAGGGCTAACTATACACCATGCACCCCACATCTCATGAAGCAACCCCAAACATGGTGTAACCACTTTCGGAGTAACCCCGAAAGCTAACAGTATTGTTAAGGGAAGTCCTACGACAAGGTCCCAAACCTCCCCATCATACCATAAATCCCTACCACATCAATATCATGTTTCATCGTTGTAATCATTCAATAAAGTAATGCAACACAACTCCACCCCTTCGAGATGACTACAAGCACATGAAACACCCAAGCCTTGCCATCGTACCCTTAGGTTGTATCAAATTCCATGGGTCAACAACATGTTTCATCGCTACTATAATTTAGTACTAAGTAACTCAACACGACTCAACCCCTTCGAGATGACTAAAAACACATGATACCATCTTTAATGCCTCAGAGCCCTTCACTCTTTCTCTAGTAGAGAGGAAAGTGGAATATGCAAAAATAGGCACTTTGGATTCTCCCTTCAACCTAGGTTCAAGTTGAACACAATGGCTCAAATATGTCATGAACAAAATGTTACTTGTCCTACCACAAGCAATTGCATTGAGTTATAGTAAAGAATCAAAGTGTTTGACCCTCCAGATGTTTAGTTACCTCATCCAAGGAAGAGTTTAATTGATGAGAATAATAAGAAAGCAACTTGCCTTACAAACTTCGTCCTAGCCCTATATGGTGGATATGTTCACTAGATCATTAGAAGAGTTTTTATTTGGTCAAGGAATATTACTTTAAGTTTTTGATTTATTCTATTATGTTTGGTCTCTAATCCCTCTATAAGGATTGGTGTTGATAACATCGGCGATTTTCTGTCGATGTGGCGAAAATCCCAATTTTTTCAGGCCATCGATTTTTCGACCCGAAAAAATCACGATTTTTTTAAAACTTGACATCACGATGTGTCATAAAAAAAATCGCGATTTTTTGCCGAAATTTCACGCCACGGTCGAAAAAATCATCGACCGACAGAAGCCGTGAGGGTTAAAACAATTTTTGTGTTTATTTTTCTTCATTTATGTTTTTTGGCTATAGGAGAAGGAAGGAGGAGGGCTTGTGGTCATCATCACTCATTGTGGAGATTGCTAAACAACCACCATCATCACCATCAAGGATTTTTTAGTGGAGCAAGGGTTCAATTTCGTTTTCCAAGCGGTGCTAAATGTTCCATTCATAGGTATGTATTTAAATCCCACCATGTTAATGTTATTTTTTTCATAGATTTATGCATGTTTGCTTGCCTCTTTGCTTGCCTACATTTGCTTCTTTTTTTTGTCATTTTGCCATGATTTCCATGCCCATAAAACAATGTAAGGGTTGTTTTTAATGGGACAACAAGCTTGATTTTAATTTTTTATCCACCCTCTTATTGTCATTTTTCATTGCTAATAATCTAATCAAGAGGTCTGATTTTTTAAACCAATAGGCTGTTATTTTTTTCCTAGTGGGATTTAATGTCATTTTCTTGTGTTTTTGGTGCCTTATGTTTGAATTTTGAAGCTATCCATTTCCATAGCAAATATGCCAAAGGCTTTGGACACATTTTGGCAGGAAGGGGAACCTGAAGATGGGACAAATTGGCAAATGATTGAGTTGCAAATTGTGTGGGAAGCATATGACGGGAGGGATTGGCAAGTTGAAATACCATTTGGATAAACTCCCCAAGCATGATTTTGGGATTTGTCCTCAAGTTGGCCTGGAGATTCTGGGAGTTGCACATGATTCAATTCATGCAAAGGATAGAAAGAAGAGGCAGTTGAAAACAAGGCCGAACATACAGTTATAAATTTAGGGCTATCTACCACTAAGGGTAGTGGGAGGGGCTCCACGAATTCACCTACCGGGAGGTCATCTTATTTTGTTCCACAAACCAACGTTGGAGCACAACCTCCCATCATGTCGGTGATTAAAAAAAGGGAGAAGGCATAAGCAGACAGGGTTATGGGGAAATGTCTTTTCTAGAGTGACTTACCTCTCAACATCACCAAAAACAATCCATTTTGGCAACCAATGTGTGATGCCATTGTCGTTGTTAACCCAGGGTATAAAAACACTACCTATGAGGAGTCGTGGGGGCTAATTCTTCAAGCAGAAAAGGAGAACATCAACTCTAGATTGGCGGACTCGAAGCAGTCATGGGAGGTCTTTAGATGCACAGTGATGTCTGATGGCTAGACAGATAGGAAGGGCATGACTCTTCTCAATTTCTTGGCACATTGTCCTAGAGGTACCATGTTTATCAAATCAGTGGATGCATCGGCACATGTAAAAGATGCAACATTGTTATGTGAGTTGATAGATGGGTTCATCCAAGAGATCGGTTTGCATAATGTGGTGCAAATCATAACAGATAATGCAGCTAATTATGTGGTCGTTGGTAGGATGCTTATGGAGAGGCACCACTCATTGTTTTGGACTCTATGCACTGCACATTGTATTGATTTGATGCTCGAGGATATGGGGAAAATTTCCTTCATCAAGGAGGTGATTGATGAGGCTAGGAGCATCCCCAAGTTCATATATAACCATGCTTTCGTTCTTAGCTTCATGAGGAGATGCACCAGAAACAGGGAGTTGTGGCATCCAGTAATCACACGTTTTGCCACCAACTTCGTTACTCTTCAATCTTTGCTTCAATGTCAGTGTGACTTGAACCAAATGTTTATTTGTGATGAGTGGCGTGATTGTACATATAGAAGGAGAGAAGATGGGAGAGCCATTACTAGATTGGTGTACATCGACTCTTTCTAGGAAGGAGTGGAAGAAGTGTGCTCAGTTAGTGAACCTTCGGTAAAGATTTTGAGATTAGTTGGTAGTGATAAGCCCGCAATGGCCTATTTGTATAAGGTCATGGATAGTGCCAAAGAAACTATCTGAGCTTATTATGTGGGCAAGGGTACCCCTGGGTTTAGTAGACAGATGATGTTATGGGATTTGATTGATAGTCGGTGGATTGGTGTTATAGTCCAAAAATGCCCTACATATGCATACAAGACATTGGCCTTTCCACTTACATAATTTGCCAAAATATTGTTGAGGCTTCTTCTTAAAAAACTATTTTTTGGAACATGTACGCGCCCTGTTGGACTGTTAACCTACATACACACACGAGTTGTATACTAGTTAGCCCGCGTACATACGTGAGTTGCATAATAGTTAGCCCGCATTTACCTCCAAAAATTGCAAAAAATATAAAATTGCAAGGAATTCAGCGGAGTTTACGGGCTATAGAGGGTTTCCCAACCATTTTACCCATTGTAGCCCGTCCCCAAACCGAATAACCATCTTTTTCTCATATAAAAAGAGGTCTTGGGGTCTCATTTACAACAAGAAGCAAGAGAATAAGAAAACTATGCCAAAATCCCTTCCCCTTCTTAGCCCAAGTTTTGCATCCCTTTCTGAGATTTGCCCTCAGCATTCCCCTCCAGCCCTTTCTCCTTATACAACCCTTTCCCTTTTCCCAAGAGATCATTTGGTTGTGAGAGGCAAGCATGGGAATGATGCACTTGGAGCCACAATAGAGGAGCCCGGACCTGGTTCGCGGAGCGTTTGCCAAAGAAGGTTGTAATCTTTCTGATCTTAATATTGAATAAAAGAGTTCATTCATGTCCCAAAATATTGTGTCTATAGGCTTTTATTGATTTATGCATTTATGTCTATATCTAAATATTGAAAGTGATAAGTAGAGATCGTATACGTTGTAGCATTGTTTTCCTAAGCTTTTGCAAGTCAGCTTTGGGAGGAGACCCGCAATCTAGAAAGTTGCAAAGGCGAAAGAGGTCTACACCAACCACAAGGACCAAAGGTACACCTACTGACCTTCTTTCCTTTCTCTTGTCTTTCAGTTTAGATAGTTTTGGGGTAGCTTAGGAATAGAACTGTCTTTTAAGGGAAGTCAGTGCTTTGCATGTACCTCGATCCAGTATAGGGGGATTTTCCCCGCTAGCAACTGGGATGCTCCATCGACCGATTCATGCAACAACACTTTTCCTCAACCCCGCATTTTCCTACAAATGCAACTTTGATTTTGATGGAAAGGTGATGAAAGGGCTCCTTGCTTGTTACTTGTCTTCAAAGGATGGTACCTGATGTCAAGATTCGTAGCACAATCAATCACAAGATAGAGATGTATCAGGATGGTACTAGACTATTTGGCTTTGATGATGTTGTTCATGAAAGGACCACTTTGATGCCACGTAAGTCATTAAAATTTAGAACTTTAGATTTTTAAAATTCAATTATGTGTTGTATTTGAAAGTTTAATTATGCTTTCTTTATTTTTTATTTTCCACTGTAATGAAATGTAATTTAGTTCTCTTTCTTTCTTATTTGTTGTAGATGTTTGGTGGCGAAACTATGGTGCAATGGCACCAAATTTACAGAAATTTTCCATTTGAATCCTCAGTCACACCTGTAACGCTTCGGGATGTGAGCGCAATTGGAGTGTATTTGAAAAAATACACTCAAAGAAACACAACAGGTTAGAACTTAGAACTTCAACAGAGCAATTACATTTATTGTAATTTATGACCCTCTAATATATTATGACCCTCAAGCCTCATTAATTTTTTATTGACCCTCTTACAGGTTGGAGATCCCATGTCTTAATGACTTGGTGTATGTCCACTACAATCTCCGACTATGGATGAGCCAAATGGAGAGAACACCAGATGTGGATGCCATTTCCTTAGACAATATTGAGCTTGCTTTAGTGCTTTAGTGCTTTAGCTTACTTTTTGGCTTGCTTTAGTGCTTTAGCAAGGTGTCTACTTGAGCTTCTAACAATGCATGAATGCCTAGCACGGCATTGCTTGTATCACACAGTGTTGTTGATTTATTTTTAACCTAAGTAAAAATATTCTTGACTGTGGCTACAAAAAAATCAATGTCCTATAGACAAGTTTGAAGTAGGATATTCCATGTAAAACATAACCATACTCCTAGGCAATGGCTCCATGTCTTCTCTCCATGACCAAAGATTCAACATTATGTGATGCATTTGGCTCTCCCAATTTTCTACATCAACAACAATATATATGGCCTTTCTCATCAGTTCCATGAATTCCTAAGCTTGTTGTTGTGCATACTCCTATAATTTTTTCCTGACCCCAAGTTGTTTCATTAAAGTATTTATACGCACTACTCTTTGATCTGTGGGCAATTGCAAGTAATTCGATTCATCAAAGAGAGAACGCAATTCATCCTGTGATGATTATGTAATATTCTTCATATTCTTTTTTAAATGAACATTTTCCTTCTTGAGTTCTTGATAATCTTGGATTTCAAAAAACTTCTTACAACCTAACTTTAAGTCGTCAAGTTCTCAAAAGTCCAAAGATCCGTTTATGGTAAGGGTTCCAAGTCTACCAATTTGGTTCTTGCGATGGACTTCTCATTATCCCACGCTGCATGTTTGTGGTAAAACAAGCCTCGACCAAGTCTATGGATAAGAATGTCTACAGGTATCACTAACTTCTAGGATTTCACTGGGTCTTGTACTACCTTAGCTTTCTTTCTTTGAAAATTCTCAATAAAATTAGCATCAATACCCCAATCTACTATCTGCAAAGGATTCTACTAGGCATAAGACATGTTTGTATTTTGCCCTTTGTGAACTTTTGTTTGTTGAATTGGTACTTGATCAATTTGTTCTGATGAACTAGGTGGTGGATTTATAGTTAGTGGATTTAGTATAAGTAAATTTATAGTAGATGGATTCACAATTGGTGGAGAATTAGACAAGGGTTGGGCCACATGTTCAAACATCCTTGAATTATCAATTAGAGGGATATCCTCAACAAGAATCTCCATTCCTTGGTCTAGTACATTCTCCACATCATTCGCTTGCATTTGTAAAACAGACGAATCAATCCCATCCAAATTTTAAATTTCAAAAAATCCGGAAATAACAAGTTCCAAGGAAAATATTTGAGGGATACCTAGTTGACTCTCAACAAGTGGAATTTCTTTGCTTTTCTTTGATGGCTTGGCAAAAGCAAGGGTATTCCCTGAGAAACTCTTGTTAGCGGGTTGGTCACCTTCATTGTTGCTTCATCTACCTGCAACCTCTTGTTGTGTATGCTACCACTAGCTAAGTCTAACAACCATTCTTACGCTTTTCTTCTACAAAGGTAGATTTCCTCCATTACACACTTCAGTGCCCTCCCTCATTCTCTTGCCTTTGTGGGAGTGTGATTTACTATGTAATTTGCATATTTGATGGCTTCTGCCCAATAATGAAGACTTAATCCTTTATATTGGATCATACAATTAGCTATTTCCTTTAATGTGTGATTCTTTCTCTCAGCAACACCATTTTGTTGTGGTGTATATGGAACAATATGTTGTATTTGAATGCCATGTGCAATGCAGTGACTTGTAAATTTGTTGTTCACATATTTGCCTCCGTTATTTGTTCTTAACCTTTGAAGTTGATGTCCAGATTTTTTTTATACAAGGGCCTTGTAGGCCAAAAACATGTCAAAAACTTTACTCTTAAATTTTAAGAAGTGAACAAAAGTGCTTCTGGAGAAATCATCAATGAAAGTTAAGAATTACTTGCACCCAAAGAAAGAAGGAGAAGAAAGCAAACCACACAAATCACTATGAACACGCTACAAAGGGGCCAAGGCATGCCAAAAGGCACGTTTGTCAAAATTGTCCTAATGTTTGTTTCCTTGAACCGACACAAACACCATCTTTGCAAGAAACGAGAGGAAAACCAGTCACCATATGTTGATTACATAGTTGTTGCAATGAGCGATAGTTTAGATGACCAAACTGCTCATGCCAAAGTTTGCTCAAGTCATCGCTATGAGCAACAAAAATTGAAAAGATGATGACCCAAAGTTGTCAAATTTGTACAACCTGGTAATATCATCAACAATTCCAGTTGCTAGGACAAGCTTAGGATCTTTTAGATCCTTCATTACAACTTGGTGAAGTGAAAACTCTATGGTTTTACCTTCACCTGAATGAGTGATCTGATACACAGATAAAAGGTTGCAGGAAAGACTTGGAACACATAATACATCATTGAAATGACCATTATCTACCCGAACTATTCCAAACCCTACAACACTAAGAGATCTATGATCACCAACAAATATTTGTTTGGTGTTACATTCATTAAGAGCAGAAAAAATGGCTTTATCCTTAGCCATATGATAAGATGCTCCATAATCAATAAGCCACTCATCAAAAGAAGAAGTAGAAGTTGCATTAAAGGAGAAATGAGAAGTAGAAAGTGCATGTCCATGAGAAGAAGAGATAGAAGAAGAAGAATTAAGATTGATAGTGTGCGTCTTCATCATTGCTTCTAAGACTTCCATCTTTTTAAAACAATTAGACTCCACGTGACCATCTCGCCCACAAAAGTTGCAATGCCTATCAGTCTTCTTACTTTTGGATTTTGCTCCTTTGCCACCATTAGGAATAGAAGCTGGCAGAAAGGATTTGGGACCCTTGTTTTGCTTATTGTTGCGAGGATGTTGCTTCTTGGGATGCTTGGATTTATCTTTTTGCTGGGCCACCAAGGCTTTGTTAGATATACATGCAATGTTGATTACTCCAAATTGCAAAAGTTTATCTTGCTCTCTAATCAGAGAATCACAAAAGGACTCAAGAGTGGGTTCTTTATAAGAATCTCCTAGAGCTTCTCTAGTGGCATAAAAGGTAGATACAAACACAAAATATGTAGTACCAAGCTTAGCAAAAATAACATATATGCAATGGTCATCCTTCAGATCTATGTTACAATCTTTACGCAAAATTCTAAGTGTTTTGAACTTAGTTAATAATCTTCAATGCAAGGAAAGTCATTAACTGATTTTCAATCTGGTGAGCTCGAATAATATTGTGTTTACCAAACACAACTTCAAGCTTTTCCCAAGCTTCATCTGGGTCGTCAACTCTTTGAAGATGAAACCGTAAAGCAGGAGAGATGGACATTCTGATTAGTCCACGTGCTTCTTCATTTTTATTATCCCATTTGGCTTTCTTTCGGCATCAGTGGGGGCTCGTTCTTTTCCCAAGGTAATCCGGTACAACCCTTTACTTCTTAGTATATCCTCCATATGGGATTTCCATGAAAAGTAGTTAGTACTAGTAAGCAAAAGATCGCTTGGAGAAGCCATATTAAAATAAACAAATAATATGGATTCAAAAATTGAAATTGATGGTCTTGATGGAAAGCTCTCAAAAAAAATAGGCTATTTCAAAAAAAAACTGCACTAAAAACAGACTTTGGATGCGAAAGTTATGCCCTTTTTAAAAAAGGCATCAACAGCAACCAAAGAGCGACATGGCAGGTAGAAGTTGGCCCATGTGGTGATGGATGCACAAAATTTCCTTCCTCCTCTAACTTTGCCTATAAGCTCAACCTTTACATCTAAGTTACTTCTGAAATAACCCACTTTTATAAAATAAGTGAGAATCACTTTTACAATGAAGTTACTTTATAAATTAAAGTTACATGCAAAAAGTAACAAAAAAATAATATTAAAGTTACTTTATAGTGATTCACTTTTATAATTTAAGATAAATGCACTTTACAATGAATTTATGAGATAACTCAAGTTTGCATGAATTTTTTCAAAAAGTAACCTAAAAAAGAGACTTGAACTCAAGACCTCTTATTAAATGAAACAGCTTTTAACCAAGTGAGCTAGAACAAAACACACAACAATCTTAATGACGCAGGATGGGGGTGTTGTTTTTGTTGTTGTTGTTGTTGGAGCTCTGCCTCGAAGTGCATGCTTACCCAAAAAAACTTTGTTTTCACATGCTTACACAAAAACAAGTTAAATTTCGGAGAAAAAAAAAAAAAAAAAATGAATCTTAATAACAATGGAATTAGATCTCAGTTAGCTTACCCAAAAAATGCAAGTTTTCTCTTTATTTCTTATTTGTTGAACTCATATATAGTGCAGAGCAAAGAGCATACACAAAAGAGAAAACACTTTCCGCTTTGTTTCTGATTTGTTGAGATTGCACAGAGTGCACGACAAAAAGCATACACAGACTGGAAAGACTAGCAACCCGGAAATAAAAATAATAAAACGAAATATTAACTCTGTAAAAAAAAAATGGCATATTCAGGGTTTATACCTTGGGATATGATTAAAATGGCAAGAATCTGGGGCAAACCTTTTCGAGTGAAATGAAAATCATTTCTAACTAAAAGAAGCACTTTGGCCTCAGTGGAACAATCCTCTCAGCCTAGAAATGCACAAAAATAGAAGAAAACAAAAGTGCGGCAACACAGCTTCAAATCTTGATCTACAACGAGAGTCATTTAAACGGGCTCTGATACCATGTTTGACAAAACAAGGTATTCCCACACAAGACGAACACCTTCAGTAACCACTCACAAAACCAGATCAAAGATCAACACATCGATATTTTTACGTGGTTAAAACCCTCGAAGAGGGAAACAATTCATGGCCCCAACCAACGTGGCCACATGAGGCAATATATTAATGCAAAAGAAACATATTTTACAAGAGAGTTTCTCACAATCGATCATCAGCAAATGACCCTCCATGCTCTTTAAATAGAGACCATGGACCAATAGGGTGTTAAGCCACGGATCAACGTAGCCATTAGGATCGAGGAGAATATGAGTCGTCGGACTACTCTATGTCTAGAACATATTGTGACCATCGGATTAAATAATTAATGCATACTAAAGAAACACGCTAAGAAACACACGTTTACCTAAAGACACATTACACCAAGGATATTAACTAACTCCTAAGTGTCCACATATTCTAACAATTTTTGTCATCGAGTAAACTCGGGATTCATTTGACACATCTACATTTATCTAATAATCGCCACGCTGCTTCGTAGAAGGTGCAATGGAAAAATTCATTCTTGAAGGATTAATGTAGCAGTATATTTACCCAAGTCTACCACCACCTTCTATAAACATGGCTATAGGGTGAACAACAAGAAGGTTTCCTAAAGTTGACAAACAAACCACATTAAAATTGGAAGTTACAAATTAGAAGGCTAAACTCAATGTGAGCCGAGGGAATTTAATAAAGGTATACAATATTATGAGGAGCATACAAATTATTTTTATGATATAAAGATCTATTTTTAATATATACATATATATAAAGCAATTTCCAAATCAAGAGAGGGCATTTTTTTTAGGAAAGCATTCATATATTGGGTGTAAGGCTACTTTTGCTGTCACAAAAAAGGTTATCAAAAGGGCATTACAAGAAGTCCAAGAAATATTATAAGAGTATACTTTGAAAAAAAAAAAATAATGAAAACAAAATGGAGTCTAGCAAAAAAAAAAAGAAAGATTCCCTCATACTTATACAAGATGCACTAATGCTCTATTAAAACTTAAGGGGATTATTCAAGGAAAGGATATTAGCATCACTATTTGCCCAAACAACGAGAAAAATCACATTTGCATTGACTTGGTGAGTCAATTAATAGTTCTAGAGCCAAGTATAATCAAAAAGAAAACCATTTTGTACGAGAGGCAATATGAAATTGGGGATTTAACAATTGATGATCATAAATTCATATCCCAATTCAACGTTACAACTATATATCTAAACAAAGTTGACATAATTCTAGATTCAACCTAGATGGAAACATTGGGTACTTTGATTTTAAATGTGGAGAAGAAATTCTTAG
This sequence comes from Picea engelmannii, assembly GCA_009831015.1. Classification (NCBI taxonomy): domain Eukaryota; kingdom Viridiplantae; phylum Streptophyta; class Pinopsida; order Pinales; family Pinaceae; genus Picea; species Picea engelmannii. The sequence continues at coordinate 176,752 of ML777735.1, forward strand.
CGTTCTCCTATAAGAAGAAGAAGAAGATAACATTGCAGGTCTTTACAATGAAGTCGTGGTCAAAAGCTCCCTTGTCAAAAGATCTTAAAGATATCTCAAAGGTGATCCTTCAATGTAATAAAAATTCAGTACAAAAGATGCAGAAAGAAGTTGAAAAGGTTATCGTTGATAAAGATGAAGAAATTTCTCGCCTTAAGAATCATAGTCAAAACTTGATCACACAGATTAAGAAGTTAAAAAGTGAAAAGAAGTTGCAACAAGAAATGCTAAAGCAACTTACCAGCATTGAGCAAGGAATCAGTGATTGATAAAGAAACAATGACTAAACCCATTGAATAGAGAAGTCATCAAATGTAGAAGTCCAAACCTTGGAGAAAGGAACCAATACAGATCCAATCGACATCAAAAATCAAAAGGATGTTTATATTGAAATCTTATCTTCAAAGGTATCAAAAGATTAAACTTCCAAAAATAAGACACAAGATACAAGGATGCCTTATCATCATCCTAATTATAAAAATCATCATATTATTCAATGAACTAACCAAAGACTAAGTCAATATGAGAAGCTAAGGGAAGATCCTTTTGTATTGAAGAGAAGTTCAAGTGTGAAATCTTATCATTTCCCATATCAAAGAAGTCATCACCACACAATTCTATAGAAAATTCAATTAGGGTGGTCTGACCCTTTAACAATAAGACAGTTATGCAAATCACTTTGTGATTCATATCATCTCATGTTGTCAACCATCATAGCTTCAAGAACAGAGAATCATGAGAAGACATTACAAGCCAGAACAAAGACATTGGGCTTTTTCATAAAAAGCTTTGAGGACAAAGCATCTTTGAAGGAATGGGCAAACTAATGAACATAGATATATAAATAAGTATCAAATAAATAATAATAGTAATAATAAATAATGACAATAAATAGACAAACACATCTTAACTAAGGGACATGACGTATTGTGAATAGTCAATGCTATAAGTACATTGTCGCATGGCTTGCATCATCATCATCATCTCCCATTCATTATTAAATATATTTATTTTTTATCCTATATGGATTTCAATCTTTTTTCCTTCTTATGTTGGATATTTAGTAAATGAACTTTGTTCACTTCATTTGGTACTGGTAAATGAACTTTGTTCATTTCAACTCTAGCCAACATGTCCACTTTGTAGGAATAAATCCAACAAAGTACAATTCCTTCCTCAAGTATGAATGTACAATCCTCAACTTCTCAAGGAACACATCTCAAGCCATTTTTCATGGGATTTATTAATCTTTCATGGTAGAATCAATGTAAGAGCCAATCCCTTGAACGTCTTCTTATCAATCATTTCAATAACTTGGAATGGTCCCTCCAGTAGCCACAAACTTGGAACAATTCCATGGTATATCAAATGCCATGGACATCCAAATAAAATCCATGCCCCATCTATAAGTGCAACGCATTTGTGTCGTTCCCACATAGAACAAACCTATTGATCATTTGACTTAGTTCGGGATCCAAAAACCCTATACAAACTATCAAAAAATCTCCCCTGAGCCCTCATACTCTCATTGCATCATTGCCTTTTCCTTCGCTTGAGCTGCCTCAATTCAATGGTGCTACTGGCAAGGATCCGACTACTCATATGTATGCCTTTGCATTGCTGTGTATTAAATTCATGTCCAACAATGACATCATCCACAAATTCCTTGCTCTTTGATAGTTGATCTACTCAAGTTTTTCCACAACTTACCCAAGGGATCAATTTATGTCTTTCGATAATTGGTCAACATGTTCATCTAAGCTTTGAAATTTCCAAGCCATATGGCATGGCCATACATCACCTCATATGCTTAAACAAGCATTTGAAATCTCCAATGTCCAGTTTCGACTTCAACAACAGGATGAGAGAGGCGAACCATGCTTGTACCACTCCCTTGGCTAACAATCAAAGCTACAATTTCTTCGTTAATGCCCTTCAACCAAAAGTGTGTCATAAAGTGCTAAAGCGTAGAACAGTATTGAGTGTCCTATGAGGATGTAATCAACAAATATTTGGCCATTGAAGCACAGAAGATCCAAGCTAGTTTGGCCACACCACCACTTAAAACCTAGTCACTACACATGCATAATCACAATAAGAGAGACAAGGAATTGAACTTTAGAGATCATAGATCAAAAGAAGAAAAGAGAATTGAGCAACCACGTGCAATTGAATCATGTAGATCGCACTCATCTCCACCTAAAAAAGAGTTATCTCCCTTTTTCAATAAGGCATGCCTTATTTGGACCTGAAATTCCTTCTAGGTTGGGATAACCTTATCTTCACAGATCTGATGTAAAACCTTTTAGAAATTTTATAACTAGCACACAAAACCACCTAAACCCAAGTCTGACATGCACCTTGAGGTTGCAAAGGTCAAGGTTTCATATCTCAAGTTCCATTATTTGATATGTCATCCTTTTTTCTAAACTCAAAATATGCATACTCAAGCTTTGCAACCTTAAGGTGCATACAAGATCCAGCTTTAGATGGGTCTATGCTAGTGTTCATATTCAAATGCACCCAATGCAAAGTCTAGACACAATGCACCGCTACACAAAACACAAAGAGTCACAAAGAGTTGATGGATTCCCCTGGGTGGGTTGTACAATGCACCTTGCTTTTCTTTGTTCAATTACGAAAAATTTGTAACAGAAATAGCACATTATAGTGATGAAATTCATCAAACTACAAACATTTTTGGTCCCACCGAATGTTCAATTTTATTAAATTAAAAAATATCTTATTAAGATAGTTGTTAGACATGTGTTAAGCCCCTTTGATTACGGAGAGAAACCAACTCGATGAGGTGAAACACCTTCCCTCGCGCACACAAGAGAACAAAAAGCTTAACAATGAAAAAAAAATAATAATGCTGTTATTGGGGGATCATTTATATAAAAGCTTATATTTCAGCCCAGTGGATTAGTTCAATCAGGAGCAAACTGTTTCAAGACAGAGTTTGTCGTGAGGTATCCAGTTCTAGTCCGGCTACGGTTCAAGTAGCAATAGGTTTCGCTGGGTTACCAGCCGCTATTGTGGCTGGCGGTTGAAGCGCCCTCCATCCGGATATTCCGGAGAAGAGGGAAATATAACCTGCGACGTCGGAGTGAAAAAAGCCATGCTAATGAAGCTTAAAACTCATCTTTGATCACCAACAACGGAACTTGACCTGAAAGGGATTCATTTTACTCTACAGAACATGTGCAGAGAGATTTCTCTTTTCTGTGTCCTCGGCCTTCTCTCAAAATAATCAAAGGGTAATCCCGAGTAACCTACAATTCCCCTTTAATTTGTAGCACATTTTGGATGTTCCCGCCATTGAAGTGTCTTTTGCTGTGTTAAATTTAAGTAGGAGAAAATTAAATAAAGCAGTTAGGCCATAATATAATACCGACCTGAGCAGGAAGGCATTCGATGATGAGCTCGTTACCAATTCTGGCAAGACAAGTGACAGCTCTGTTGAAGGTTTTTATGGCGTTCCCGCTCAGTGCAAACTCCATCCCCATCGACCGACAGGCTTACAAAACATTTGCGTCTTCACGATCGTAATGGTCCGTTGTCGCACCCCATCTTTATAAAATCCATCACTAAAAAACCATGAGAAAGGTTACTATACAATCAAGCCAAAAGGTCCATGAGAAAGATTACTTTACAATCAAGCCAAAAGGGTGTGTTTGGGTTACACTCATTTAAGCTTGATTATGGGTGTAAGTGTTTGGGTTGATGTGATAGCATTTTTATAATTATGACAATTTTATTTTTCATTGCTAATTTTTTAATAGTTGAATTTTGATATGCATAAATATTTTTTAGTAATCATATGTTTTGAGTTATTGGTTATCCAAAATAATGTGGCACTATGAAGTGGCATGGGTGGGTTTTGTTGCCCAAAACAACACTGAACCATGAGAGGCTAGAGGGTAGGTTTTGTCCCAAAAAAAGCATAGAACCACGAGGAGGCAAGTTTCACTACTTAAATGAACATGGAATCATGAGGGTGCAAGCTTACACCACAAGTCGGAACCAATGGTGGAGGGCATGTTTAGTTGTGAAAAATAGCATGAAACCTTTAGGGAGCAAGTTGGAACCTATTTTGCACAATTATCCCTACCCCTTGGAACCTATTTTACACAACTAACCTTGCCCATGCTCACAGTTCCACATTGTCCCCTCATAGTTTTGTGTTGTTTTGGGAAACCAAAACCAAGTACCCCCTCATGGTTTTGTATTGTTGAACAATGAGGGGGTAGGGGGCAGGTTTCCCTGCACAAAACAACATAGAACCGTGAGGGAGTAGGGGGTAGGGGGCAGGTTTCCCTGCACAAAACAACATAGAACCGTGAGGGAGTAGGGGGTAGGGTGTGGGGTTTCCCTACCCAAAACAACATAGAACCATGAGGGGGAAGGAGCAGGTTTTGATTCCCATAAAGAACATGAAACCATGAGGAGGTAGGTTTCACTGCCTAAAAGAACACAAATCCATGAGGCAGGTTTCACTACCTAAAAGAACACAAAATCATGACGGGGCATATTCAAACAAGAAGTTGGCACTGAGGGCAAGGAACATGTTTGGTTATGCAAAACAACATGGAACCACAAGGGGGTGGGTTGGAAAATATTTTGCACAACCAACCCTACCCCTTGGAACCTATTTTATGCAACTAACCCTGCCCCCTACCCCTAGTTTCAAACTACTCCCTCATGGTTCCATGTTGTTTTTAGCAACCAAAACCTAGTACCCTGCATGGTTTCGTGTTGTTTTGGACAACAAATGATTCACAACCTATCAAGTGCTTAATGTTTGCCCTTTTCTAATTGTGGCTTGATTTTCAAATAAGTAATCGAGACTTTTCGTTAATAAGTGGACCAACATTTAATTGACCAACACTTTTGTATGCCACTTTCAACCCAATTATTTATCGAGTTATGTTTAAAATTATTTATGGGTTTGCATTGGCACCTTTAACCACCCTCATGGGATAGCCTCTACAACCCCCTCCTTGAGATTAGTGTGAAGTTAGTGTGCATCAAGAACTACTCCCTCTGAGTGGTGCGAGGCTAGGGGGTGCATGCAACTACTCCTTGTAGGCGTAGTTGAAAATGGATAGTCTTATACATTGTTTTTTAAAAAGACTAGCTTTTTAGAAGTAATCATGTGACATCTAATTCAACAAATTAGATGTAAAATATACAACAAAAACATATTTATATAAATAATATGTATTAAAAAAAAGATGCACACACACACATAGGTAATTGGGTCTAACTCAAGTAGTTGTGCAAGGAGTGTTATCTTCCCCACCTAGCTCACTAGTACAAAATGAGAAATAAGTGACCAGGCGATCGAAAAATTTGGTCACCACAGTTTTTTCAAGGGATAAATAACCAAAATTGATAAATTTTAATTGAGCTAACTAAAAAAGACCAAGATAAATGACCAATGATGCAGGAGCATCGCTATCACATTGTGAAAAGCAGACGTGGAATCAAAGTCGACACTTCAACGCATTGAAAGAGCCAAACCAACTCTTAACCAGCTTGGTAGCGGTGTGGAGATCTTTTTGAATCTCTCGTTAATTAATTAGTTGTATGTAAAGTAGGGCCACCGTTTTGAATTGATGGATTATTGTAAATCCTTACACGACTATAATATATTACAGGTGTAGGATATTAGCCCGTATGAGTCATTAGGTTGCATTAATTAAGCTGAGTAGGTAACCGCTGGAGTAGAAGGTGATAGAATTTAGATAGGAGGAAGAAGAGCAAAAAAGCTCTAGGTCCTTAGATAAGTTTTCTAATTATAATGATTGTAAGAGATAGAGGTGTAATCATGTTTTTTGGAATGAATAGAACATAGGAAGTTGATCCAATTGTACAGTGTTGATATTGTTTACAAGTTTACTGTTGTTATGAATTTTGTGGGTGTATGATGTTCATGGTGAATGGATGAACTTATGAAGAATTGAATAAGTTTCAATTGTTTCTCTTATGTAAGTTATGCAAGGAGTACATATTGAATGCAAGGAGTGTGTGTGAGAGAGTCTTGTTCAACTCGAAGCTCAGAAGAGATAGCGTGGAACTTTTGTATGCAGAGTGTGCATGTTAAGCGCAAGGAGTGTGTATGTGAAGTCTTTGACTTGGAGAAATAACTCGGGTTTTTCTCGCAAGAAAGTGCAGAGGTCGGTTGCAAGGAGTGCACAGGACTAGGAATCGACTAAGTGTCGAAGAAATCTTTCAGAAGAAGAATTTGCGAAGGTTGGGCAAGGTGAAGGGTGAAGATCTATCCAAGAGGAGTCGAATTATTTCAAACCGTTGGATTTAGGAAAAGTGCACGAGCTTTAAACTCTGCGTATACATAGGAGGAGAGATCGTCGAAGACCCGAAGGAGATCTGGACCGTCTAATCCAGAAGGATACGTGGCGATAGATTATGAACTCCGGAGAAATCACTTCGAGATTTTCAGATTGAGACTTGAAACTTCCGAAGCCCAGAGAGCTGGAGAGCCGAAATAAATGTCGACCATTGGATAGTCCGAAGTAAATTATAGTCATTCGATTCAGGAGGACATGCAGCAAGAATCCGTGCATTTCGGGGGAAAGCAAAGGTTGAAAGTTAAAACTCCCGAAGTCCAAATCACGAAATAAATCACGGTCGTTGATTTAGAAGGGTTAAATTTGATCCATAGATTTGGAAAGGACAGATTTGAACCATTAGTTTAGAAGCACCGTCAAGATTGTGAGATTGACAGTTACGAAGGATTGTGGGGATGAAAAGTGCTCGGAATTTAAAAACTTGAGAGCGGGCCACAATAGAAACCGTGTGGCGCAGACCCCTTACCTCAGTAGGCTCTGCGCGACCTCCCGGTCTTAGGATCGTTCTTAATCTCCCTTCGAGTCTGATTGAGTTTTTAATTCCCCGCAGAAATATCCAACACACAAGTGTTTAACCACAGGTCCTTCTTTGGAGTTACACTTGTGCAAACAAGCACCAAGCTCTAACTCTTACCCACACGACTGACTGATATGACCAACAGTCTTTGCCCAGAAAGGTAATTCGGGTTTCGTGACTTCGCGATCCCCAGTGTGAGTCTCATTGCCTCGCCAGTCCCCGAAACCTGAAAGGGCTAACGGGTCTCTAACTCCTCCCTTTACTTTTCCCTGTTGTGACCTCCAACTAAGAACTGGGGCCCAAACGTTCCGGCACCTCGAGATTTTGCTTACCAGCGAAACCAAACACAATGGCTCCCTCCGCTGATCACCGAAATCCCGATAACCCTTCACCACAAATCAACGGCTTTACACTGCAATCAGATGGTCCTGATTCTACCGGGACTTCATGAATCGGGAGTTCATGACTCTTGACTCCAAATCACAGCCTCCTCCACTTCCCAAATTCCGAAACAACGAAATTCATGCACGAGATCAACGATACTCGTTGATCCAACTCCAACGGCCACTATTCCTCCTGAGCTTGTGAGTGTGGAATAACTCTCGGCCTGATCTTCCTTGTTAGTTAACTAGATCCAACGGCCCACGACAGGTCGACACTTCTCATGGAAGCGTTTCCACCGTCCTTTCTGTTTTCAACACTCCTTCACCAAACACTCTGGCGTCAATCCTTCTGAACTTCCCTTCTTACGGGTGATCTTGACCTTCGTCTCCCTTTGAACACTTCAAAGGTTCCATCCCTTTTGATCTTTCACTTGCGGCTCAAGGATCTCCAAAAGATTTCCTGCACGCACTCCTTGCAACATTTGCAAATAACCTCTAGTTATTCGGCCCTTCAACTCTGTGCACTTCTTGCAACAACAGTCCTTCAATCCTCCTCCTTGATGGATAAAATTCAATGCCTTAACTAGCCCGCGCACACCTCGCACGACCCTATGTTATACCTACACTTTTGCCCGTATGAGAACAAAGGTAACCCTCTTGAACTTTTCTGAGATAAAACTCAGAACTTCGTCAACGCACTCTATGCAGACCTTCACTGCACTCCTTGCAGGATTCCTCAGGAATGAGAAACAATTGAAACTCATACTTCTTTTCTCATAGACTTCATATATTCACCATGAAATCAAGAGCATTCATACACACATAACATTGGAACAAAATGCATAACAGAGAGTATAAACACAACTGTAAACATACCATTCAAACAGATGTAAACAGTGACCAAGACGACACCATGAAATTCAGTCAAAGCTTTTATATATTAACTCAAATATTCTTGTACATGGGTTCTTCTTTGTTCTTTTGTGCTCCTGCTCTCTACAACTTACACAACTTGCATAAATTCTTCATAATACAATGATACAAGTGAGGGTGTCTTTTTCGAGTTTTCCCCTCCTACAACTCTAAGCTATCTAATCAAAAGTAAAAGTTGCCTACTATACATTCAATACAAATAAATGCCCCTATATCCAACAGATGAGAGCAACACTCAAGATCTGTTTACAATCTCCAAAACATAAATGTAAATACGCTCTCCTAGCTATTACTTAATGCTTCTTCATTCAAATTCAAAACGCTTTCAAAATGTGCATTAGTGCATTTCCAGCTGTCTTTGCCTTTGCGCTTGCTTTGCTAGCTGCTTACGATGCTCCTGCATCATTACTCCCTTGGCTGAAAAATTCATGAACTCATGTTCATGAGCTCCTGCACCGTCTGTCCATGTCTCTAGATATTTGCTTCACTTTCCCAACTGGCATCTTCAATCGAGTGTCCTTTCCACTTCACCAAATATTCAAAGTATGTCTTCCTTTTGATTCTATGGTCAATTATATTTTCCATTTGCGGCTTTTCAGCTACAGGCATTTGTTGAACCCATTGAACCTCCTTCTGATCCTCTGATCTCTCTGTTCTTGTTTCATCAGCTCTGTAAGGGTACAAATCTGCTATGTTGAATATGGGCGATATTCCTACCCCATCCGGTAATTCAATCTCATAAGCATTTGCTTCAAACTTTCTTATGATCTTACATGACCCAATTTTCTTCATTTTCAACTTATTGTATGTTCCCCTTGGGAACCTCTCCTTTCTCAGGTGCGCTAAGACCAAATCTCCCACTTCAAACTGAAGTTCTCTCCTGTGTTGATCTGCTCTGCATTTGTATTCCTGGTTGGAATTCTGCAACCGCTCCCTGACTTTACTGTGGAGCTCTTGCATTTTTGCTGCAAAATCCTCTGCTCTAGCACTCCTGAATTCATTCTGCTCCAAGTCCCTTAACTCAGATACTCCTCTTGGTTGCATTCCATACATTATCTGGAATGGGTTTTTTCATGTACTCTTGTTTGGTGAATCGTTGTATGCAAATTCTGCTTACGGCAGAACCTGATCCCACTGACTGTGATGTTCAGCCACCAAACTCCTCAACAAATCTCCCAAGCTTCGGTTTACTACCTCAGTCTGTCCATCTGTCTAAGGGTGATATGTTGAGCTAAAAGATAAATTAGTCCCCAGCTTTTTCCATAGGGTCCTCCAGAAATGACCAACAAATTTGGTATCCATGTCCGATACAATACTCTTGGGTAAGTCGTGAAGTCTAACAACTTCTTTGAAAAACAGGTTTGCAATGTGAGTTGCATCATTGGTTTTCTCACATGGAATGAAATGTGTCATTTTAGAAAATCTGTCGATTACCACAAAGATTGAGTCACACCCTCTTTGCGTCCTCGACAATCCTAACACAAAATTCATGCTTACCGCATCCCATGGCCTCTCTGGTATTGGCAATGGATGATACAACCTTGTATTTTGTCTTGTCCCCTTTGTGTGCTGACAAATTCTGCACTTGTTCACGAATTTCTTGACATTTGTTCTCATCCCTGGCCAATAATATGAGCCATTTAGTTGCGCGAACATTTTGTCATGGTTGAAATGTCCAGCCAATCCCCCTGATCCGGATTTATGCAGGAACAGAATGTAAGAAGCAAATAATAGAGTGTGCACAATAGTATTGCAGAGAACACAGTGATACAGTAAACACACACTTCTATTAATTAATGAAATAGAGAAACTGTAAAGTTGTTGAACAATACATAGCTAGAATGGTGGTAGCATATCCCTGATAAGAGATGTGGCGGCTATGCTCATCCGTGACCAAGCTCATTAAAAAAAGAGGTCGAAGGGCCTTATTGATCAAAAGTAGAAAGATAGAAACCAAAAACCTAACCCTAGAAGATGAAACGCCAAAAGTCAACTGGGCCATGTTTGGGTAAGTTAGTCCATCAACTTCCCGGAGTCATAACTATTGCATACGATCTCCGTTTAGGGCGCACGATAGCTCGTTGGAAAGATCTATTCGAGGCCTACAAAGCTCGAGACAAAATAGCATCGTAGATGGTATTTTGCAAGAGCAACATACCCAAAAAAACATCGTTTAGGGCCTCAAAATGGCCCCGGAAGTTCAGGACCCGAAAAAACTACTAAAAATAGTAAATTACCAGAAATGCCAGAAAACTGTTTTGAGCCAGATGGAAAGGTGGGCAGCCACCGATACCCATCTGGATCATTCCTCCCCCCTTAAGAAGCAATGGTCCCCATTGCGTCAAGTGTTGGGATAAGATGGGGGAATTTCAGCTGAATTTGGCTCCGGGTGAGCCACTTGCCCTGATGCAGGAACTGCCCAGCCTTCACGACTCGATAGAGCTAGACACGTTGATGGCGAGTGCCCTTGACCTGTGAATCCATGATCCGATCAACTGTTTCCTTCTCCAAACAGTCAGGGTTGAGTTCTGTTGGTGCCAACTGCTCGACCACTTATGAGGTGTCCAACAATGGTGGAAAATAGGGGCAAAGGAGCTCAACATTGAATACAGGGTGCAAGCCAAGAAATGGAGGGATGCTTAATTCAAAAGCATTATCCCCGATAGCCTTGGTGATAGTATATGGCCCATAACGAAGTGGGCCTAGCTTGCGATGAGGTCCCGTGAGTCTTTCTTTATGCAAATGCAACCAAACCTTATCACCCACCTGGTATGTGTGTGGCACCCGATGTTGGTCATGACGCTGCTTGTACTTGGCATTGGCTTTTTCCAGAATGTCATGGACTTGTTGGCGAATGTGTTGGATCCATTCCACAAATTTGGTGGCTTTCTCAACCTCAGTCTGAGCCCGACAAGATGTTGCCTGTGTGGAGGCAATGGGCAGAGCTACATCGATGGGGGCCAATGGTTGAAACCCCATGCATGCTTGAAAAGGGCTATGACCGGTAGAGCTGTGAAGGGCTCTGTTGTAGCTATGTTGAACATACGGCAAGTTTTCGTCCCATGTGCGGGGGTGTTTAGAATTATACATTCGCAGGATATGCACAATCATGTGATTCACTACTTCTGTCTGCCCATCAGTTTGGGGATGGAAGGTTGTCGATTGTGTGAGCTTGGTATCCATAAGTGACTACAGGCTGGACGAAAATGTGTTGAGGAACCTGCTGTCGCGATCTGAAATGATAGTCTGGGGTAGCCCGAAATGTACCCAAATGCGTTCAAAGAAGAGCTTAGCAGTGGCTTCGGCAGAGATACTTTTCTTGCAGGTGGACAGAATGGCCAATTTAGAGAAGCGATCCACGACCACAAACACACAGTCATTCCCATGCTTGGTTGCAGGCAGTCCTGACATGTAATCCATGGAGATAGATTCCCAAGGCCCATTGGGAACATGAAGAGGGGTATACAACCCTTGCTTCTTAATGGATGGTTTGGCGATGGCGTAGGCAGTGCAGGATCTGATATACTTTCTGACATCTTGTCAGAGCTTTGGCCAATAAAAATACTTCTGCAACATTGCTATTGTCTTTTCGGTGCCAAAGTGCCCTGCGACCCGATAGTAATGCGCTTCCCAGATCAGCTTTGCACGCTTGCTTGAAGGAACACAGAGGTGGCCTAGGTGGCATAATAGTCCATCCTGGAGATGAAAATCAATCACTGGAGTGTCTGCACAAACTGCTCGATAGGTGGTCGAAAAGTCAGGATCACTGTCATATAAGTGAGACCACCTAGAGGTTTCATGGCCACAAGAGTTAAGCACTGTGGTGAGTGCGGTCACAGGCGATCGACTGAGGCAATCAGCGACATGGTTGGTGCTGCCCTTCTTATATTTTATGTTCAGGTGAAATTGCTGCAGGTATGCGGACCACTTTTGGTGGCGGTCATTTTGCAATTTCCCTTGTGTTTGCACAAACTGCAAGGGCTTGTGGTCAGTGTGAATAACCGTCTCTTTTCCTAAGATGTAATGCTTCCATTGTCGACAAGCTTGGACAATGGAGTACATTTCCTTGTCATAGGTGGGGTACTTTCGAACTGTATCTGAAAGTGTCTCACTGTGATATGCCACTGGATGGCCATGCTGAGTGAGGATTGCTCCAACAGCATAATCTGAAGCATCTGTCTCAATTTCAAAAGGTTGTTGCAGATCCGGGAGAGTAAGGACGGGCGCTGAACATAAGCGCTTCTTAAGTTCCTCAAATGCTTGTTGCTGAGTAGGGGTCCAAAAGAATTTGGCTTTAGCCCCACCTTTGGTCACGTTGCTAAGGGCCCAAGCAATGTTAGAGAACCCCAACACGAACCTGCTATAAAAGTTGGCCAACCCTAGGAAGCTGCGGAGCTCTGTAATGGTCCTTGGGGTCGACCAGTCGCGAATGACTTGGATCTTGGCCGGATCCACATGCACACCTTGTTCATTCACAATGTATCCCAAATACTGAATTTCCTTCATCCCGAATGAGCATTTTTTGAGATTGGC
>ML777735.1:193786-230706 GCA_009831015.1 Picea engelmannii
CAATGACACTACGAGGCCTGGATTCATACACAACATGGCGTTTCCACATATATGGTTGACCTAAAAGAACATCAGAAACTTCAAGTGGAGCAACATCACACATTACCTCATCTTTGAAGGGTTTGATGTCGTACGGTAGGTGACACTACTGGCTAACGTGGATGTCTCGCCCTGGAGTGAGCCACCCAATGTTGTATGGTTGCGGATGCGGCAATGTTGGCAGGTTCAGCCGCTTGACGACCTCTACTGAAATCAGGTTCTTACGGCTTCCATTGTCAACAATGAAATGTAATGGGTTCCCTTGTACCCACATTTGCGAGTGGAAGAGGCATTCCCCTTCTTCTGTCTCCTCTAGATCGTCGGGCTGGATCTTTGTGGTGGCAACGCTGACGTTGGGTTCTGCTTCAATGATCTTCCTTCCATGATCTGTCTCTGATTCCGATTCAGATCCTGGATCTGACTCGGGCGCTTTCATCTCGGTAAGCAGTGATTGTTTCGCATGACACTCATCAGTGTTGTGCGTGGGACTCTTATGGAGCTCACACCATTTTCTAGTGTCTTTCTTTGTCTTCCAGTTACCCTTCTTTGCCTGTGGCTTAGGCTGGTTGTCCGAGGGTTGGATATCTTTGCTATGTACTTTGTTCTGCGAACTAGGGTTTCCCTTACCCTACTTCTGGTTTGTCGAACCAAACTCCCACTTGTTCTTTTACTTAAATTTTTGCTAGATTTTCACAGCATACCAATAGGCGGCACCCAATGACAAGATGTCCAGGAATTCCATCTCGATACGGATGTACCGATGCAGGCCGCTGCAATATTTCAGAACCAGGTGCTGCTCGAAGTCTTTGATGTCGAGCTTCGTGCACAGGGTATGGAAGTTGTTCGTGTACTCTGTCACTGCTTGGTCCCTTTCTTGTCGCAGAGTTGCCCATTTTGTGTACTAGTCGTCATAGTTCCCCACAGGGAAGTATTGCTCCTTGAGGGCATCAACGAAGGATGCCCATGTGGGTTCTATCCCAAACAGCGTGGGTTCATTACCCTCTTTCTGTTCGCAGAGGGTTTCCCACCAATCCTTGACATGGGGGACCGCCTTAAGAAGTACAAATGTAATCTTTTCTCTGTTGGAAAAGTTATGGACCGAGAAGTAACCCTCGAGCTGATTCAACCATTTTTCCAGAGCATCTGCATCTATTTGTCCTTCAAATAAGGGAATATCAAAATTAACTTGTACCTTGAAAGGGGCCGGTCCTCCAAACTGATTGTTGGTCGAGGTTCCTTCCGTGGCGGTCGGCAACCGTCGAAGAATTTGCGCAAAATTGTCCATCATCTCGTTCTGCTGTCGCGCGAGAGCCTCCTCGAGCAACATCTTGATAGGATCTCCTGCTCCGTCATCTCATTTTTCCTCCGCCATGGGCAGTTGTTTGCGCCGGAGAGGGGTTTCTCTCTCGAGCTTAACTAATTCGAGACCCAACTCCTTATATCCCGACCTCGTCGGTGACATGCACGAAAAAATGACAAAAGAGTAGTCTGCTCTGATACCACTGATCCGGATTTATGTAGGAACGGAATGTAAGAAGCAAATAACAAAGTGTGCACAATAGTATTGCAGAGAACACAGTGATACAGTAAACACACACTTCTATTAATTAATGAAATAGAGAAACAGTAAAACTGTTGAACAATACATAGCTAGAATGGTGGTAGCATATCCCTGATAAGAGATGTGGCGGCTACGCTCATCCGTGACCAAGCTCATTACAAAAAGAGGCCGAAGGGCCTTATTTATCAAAAGCAGGAAGGTAGAAACCAAAAACCTAACCCTAGAAGATGAAAAGCCAAAAGTCAAGTGGGCCCTGTTTGGGTAAGTTAGTCCATCAACTTCCCGAAGTCATAACTATTGCATACGATCTTCGTTTAGGGCGCACGATAGCTCGTTGGAAAGATCTATCCGAGGCCTACAACGGTCGAGACAAAATAGCATCGTAGATGGTATTTTACGAGAGCAACATACCCAAAAAAACATCGTTTAGGGCCTCAAAATGGCCCCGGAAGTTCAGGACCCGAAAAAACTGCTAAAAATAGTAAATTACCATAAATGCCAAAAAATTGTTTTGAGCCAGATGGAAAGGTGGGCGGCCACCGATACCCATCTGGATCACCCCCACTATGCTTTTCCTTCAAAATATTCTCTCTCATAGAACTCTTCGGTATACACAACTGATTACCCCTGAACAATAGTCCATCCTGAATCATATATTCAGTCCATTGGCTTATGTCTCTGAGAACTGGATTCTCACATGCTTCATAAGCTTCTTTAAAATCTGCATCATCTCTGTACATTTCCTTGAGGTTATCAAAACCCAAGGTCTTTACTCTAAACTCTTGCAGAATCAAACATTTCCTGCTCAAAGCATCAACAACTTTGTTAGCAGTTCCAGAAATATGTTTTATAACAAAAGTAATATTATGCATGTATTCAACCCATTTTGTGTGCTTCTAGTTCAATTTCTCTGGTCGAGTTATGAATTGTAAAGCATGGTTATCGCTATACAAGACAAACTCCTTCGGAACCAAGTAATGTCTCCATTTTTTCAACGCATGTATGACTGCATAAAACTCCTTATCATACGTGGAATATTTTAGCTTGGTTTCATTCAACTTCTCACTGAAGTATGCAATCGACCTATTGTCTTGGCTTAAGACTGCTCCAATTGCAAATCCACTCGCGTCACATCTCACTTGAAATGTCTTGCTGAAATCTGGTAGAACCAGAACTGGTTGTCCAGTTATCTTCTCCTTCAGCAACCTGGAACTCTTCTTTGTTTCCTTTGTCCAATGAAAAGATTTGTGTCTTTTCTTGACTGTATCCATCATCAGTGCACATATCCCACTGAATTTTCTGATGAATTTTCTGTAAAAACTGGCCAACCCATGGAAGCTTCGAACTTCAAAGATACTCTTTGGTGATGGCCAATCCTTGATTGTTTTTACCTTCTTAGGATCCATCTTCAATTCATTCGAAGAGATTACAAAACCCAAATAAGTGAGTTATGTCTTCATGAAAGACGACTTCTTCAAATTGATCAGCAACTTCTCTTGCTGTAATCTCCTCATCACTGCAGCTAAATGCTCCAGATGTTCTCCTTCAGTCTTACTGGAGATCAGTATATCATCAAGATACACGATTACAAACTTCCCAATGAAATCTCTTAAGACTTCGTTCATAAGCCTCATAAAAGTATTGGGTGCATTCATCAAACCAAACGGCATGACAAGCCATTCATGCAGTCCTTCATTTGTTTTGAATGTTGCCTTCCATTCATCACTTTCCCTCATTCTAATCTGATGATATCTGCTTTTCAAATCAATTTTTGAAAAAAACTTCGCACCACTCAAGCAATCCATCAAGTCATCCATCCTGGGTAAAGGAAATCTATACATGATGGTAATCTTGTTTATAGCTCTCGAGTCTATACACATTCTCCATCCACCATCCTTCTTTGGACTTAACACTGCAGGTACAACGCATGGACTCAAACTTTCTCTGACCAACCCTTTGTCCATCAATTCCTGGACTTGTCTCTTAACCTCTTCATTCTCCTACGACGTCAATCTATATGTTGCTTTGTTTGGTAAACTCGCTCCAGGTATAAGATCAATATGATGATTTATGCTCCAGATGGTCGGCAATGAACAAGGTAATTCGTCCACTACTATATCGGCGAATTCCTCCAGCAGTTCCCGAATTTCCTCCGGTAGATCATCTATTTTGGTGCTAGTCAAGACAACTCTAGGTTTTCTAACCACAACAAACTACATTTCCTCATCCTTCTTGAATTCCTCGAGAAGCTCCTTCCCACTCATGAGAAGTATAGTATTGCTCGCCTATGTTTTTACCTCCTTGTCTTTAATTGGAAACAACATGTGCGTCCTACCATTCTTCTCCAAGGTATAAGTGTTCTTTCTCCCATCATGAACAACATTTTTGTCATATTGCCACGGTCTCCCCAACAAAAGATGACAGACATCCATGGGAATAACATCACATAAAATTTCATCCTTATATACCCCTATTTTAAATTCAACTAAACATTGTTTAGTGATAGTTACCTGATGTCCCTTTTGTAACCACGAGACTTTGTATGGGCTCGGATGTGCAACAGTCTCCAATTCCAGCTTCTCCACCATCTCTGTGGATACTAAATTATCTATGCTTCCACTGTCCACTATTACCTTGCATACTTTGTCCTTGGTCTTGCAAGCAGTTCTGAACAAACTGTTTCTTTGGACTAGATTCTCTATCTCCTTCTCTGGCTTCAAGAGAATTTTCCTCATCATTAAGGATCTCCCGCCTTCTGCATCTTCTGCCTCAACATTTTGCCTCTGTGCTTCTGAAATGTGAGCTTCACCTCCATCCTTTTTTCTGTCAGGACATTCATAAGACTTATGTTCGATCTTTCCACAAACAAAACACTTTATCTCACCTCCTTTGCATCTTCCTCTTCCTCTAGCTCGTGGAAAAGTGTTCCTGTCGGCATATTGTCTCCCCTGTGAACTTCCTTCTTTTTCATGGTGAGTATGAGGTTTCTTTTCTTCATCCTTAGGCTTTTGTACCCTGTCATGGGCAATTACTTTGCCTCTGCTCTGACTTCGACCTCGACCTCTTTGACCTTGCTTTTGAGCCAATTTATCTTCAACTTTTAGGGTCATTTGATAAGCATCTTTGACATTCCTGATTGTCATCATGCTCATCTCATCTTGAATGTCATATCTTATACCATTCATGTATCCGACGACCTTCTCATCATCACTTTCTCAATGACCCGCTCTAATGTTTATCCTGTAGAACTCTTAAGTGTACTCCTTCACTGTCATCATCTTCTGTCTCAAGTTTTGTATTCTTTGAAACATGTTGATTTGGTAGTCTCTAGGTATAAACTTGGCTTTCATTTTTGCAACCATCCTATCCCAGCTTTTGATTCTTGGTTTACCTTTGCAACGCCTGTCAACCTGCAGTTCATCCCACCACAGTGTTGCATGCCCTTTAAGTCTAGTGGCAACATGTTTGACTTTCTTATCTTCCTCGAAATCCTCATAGTCGAAGTATTTATCTAGACCTCTAAACCAATCTAGCAGCTCCTCAGTGTCTAAGTTGCCTTCATACATTGGAATGTCCATTTTTGCTCTGGCCCCTATTCTCGCAACAACTCTGAATAGACTTTCTTCTGGAGCATCCTCGGCTGCGACTTATTCTTCAACTCCAGCCTCATTTTTGGTTTCGGCCTCACTAACATCTACAGCTTCAGTTGTTCGTCTCTATGCCATCTCCATGGCATCTAACTGAGCACAGAGTTCTCCATCTCTGTTTCCACAACTGGATTGGGCATTGGTCTATCATGGCGTCTTTTGGGAGGCATTGTTCAAATATGCTCCTTGCAGAATCCAAATCACAACTTGCTTTCTGTCTCTTCTCGCCTACAGAAACAAATATGGTAGGCTCTGATACCACCTGGCGCAGACCCCTTACCTAAGTAGGCTCTGCACGACCTCCCGATCTTAGGATCATTTTTAATTTCCCTTCGAGTCTGATTGACTTTTTGATTCCCCGCAGAAATCTCCAACACACAAGTGTTTAACCACAGGTCCTTCTTTGGAGTTACACTAGTGCAAACAAGCACCAAGTGCCAACTCTTATCCACACGACTGACTGATATGACCAACAGTCTTCGCCTAGAAAAGTAATTCAAGTTTCGTGACTTCGCTATCCCCAGTGTGAGTCTCCTTGTCTCGTGAGTCCCCGAAACCTGAAAGGGATAATAGGTCTCTGACTCCTCCCTTGACTTTTCCCTAATGTGACCTCCAACTAAGAACTAGGGCCCAAACATTTCGGCACCTCGAGATTTTGCTTACCGAGGAAACCAAACGCAACGGCTCCCTCCGCTGATGATCGAAATCCTGATAACCCTTCGCCACAAATCAACAGCTTTACACTGCGATCAGACGGTCCTGACTATACCGGGACTTCGCGAATCGGGAGTTCACGACTCTCGACTCTGAATCATAGCCTCCTCCACTTCCCGAATTTCGAAACAATGAAATTCGTGCACGAGATCAACGATACTCGTTGATCCAAATCCAACGGCCATTATTCCTCCTGAGCTTGTGAGTGCAAAATAACTCTCAGCCTTATCTTCCTTGCAAGTTAACTAGATCTAACGGCCCACGATAGGTCGACACTTCTCATGGAAGCGTTTCTACCATCCTTTTTGTTTTCAACACTCCTTCGCCAAACACTCCAGCGTCAATCCTTCTGAACTTCCCTTCTTACGGGTGACCTCGACCTTCGTCTCCCTTTGAACACTTCAAAGGTTCCATCCCTTCAGATCTTTCACTTGCGGCTCAAGGATCTCCAAAAGATTTCATGCACGCACTCCTTGCAACATTTGCAAATAACCTCTAGTTATTCGACCCTTCGACTCTGTGCACTTCTTGCAACAACAGTCCTTCAATATTCCTCCTTGATGGATAAAATTCAATGCCTTAACCAGCCTGCACACACCTTGCACGGCCCTATGTTATACCTGCACTTCTGCCCATATGAGAACAAAGGTAACCCTCTTAAACTTTTCTGAGATAAAACTCAGAACTTCGTCAATTCACTCTATGCGAACCTTCACTGCACTCTTTGCAGGATTCCTCGAGATGAGAAATAATTGAAACTCATACTTCTCTTCTCATAGACTTCATATATTCACCATGAAATCAAGAGCATTCATACACACATAGCATTGGAGAAAAATGCATAACAAAGAGAATAAACAAAACTGTAAACATACCATTCAAATAGATGTAAACAGTAACCAAGACGACACCATGAAATTGAGTCAAAGCTTTTATATATTAACTCAAATATTCCTGTACATGGGTTCTTCTCTGTTCTTCTGTGCTCCTGCTCTCTACAACTTACATAAATTCTTCATAATACAATGATACAAGCGAGGGCGTCTTTTTGGAGTTTTTCCCTCCTATAGCTCTAAGCTATCTAATCAAAAGTAAAAGCTACCTAGTTTACATTCAATACAAACAAATGCTTCCATATCCGATAGATGAGAGCAACGCTCAATATCTGTTTACAATCTCCAAAACATAAATGTAAATACGCTCTCCTAGCTATTACATTAACGCTTCTTCATTCAAATTCAAAATGATTTCAAAATGTGCGTTAGTGCGTTTCCAGCTGTCTTTGCCTTTGCGCTTGCTTTGTTGGCTGCTTACGATGCTCCTGCATCACCATGGTATTACAAATTGGATATGTGGTGTTTGGTAGTGAATTGCAGGGAGAAAAGTGGATTGATTCCAAACCACTTTTGATCGCGCTCGCAATTGTGTGTGGATATAACCTGAGGTCATATGCAGGAAGGAGATAACAGAGGAGGAGCTAGCATATAACTTGCCTGGTAGTACGAAGGGAGAGGTCGTGAGTGTCATATAACTTGCATCGAAGGACTGAAGAGACCTGTGGTTATTTACAAGCGAGACCATTAAGGTTTCAGAGAGCTAATTCAGCTCTGAGAATTGAAGATCCTTGATTGGGAGGTCACGCAGCCCAAGGAGAAGGGGGGTTGGCATCAAGTGGTATCAAAGCCTGAAAATTTTCGAAGCTGTATTCTGTGTATTAAAAAAATATATAGTTGAAATAATGCCGCCAAGGATTCGTGTAGATCCACCTATGGCAAACCGTGTTGTGGGAAGAGAAATGAGATATCTTCGTGCAAGGTTGGAATCAATGGAAGCAATGTAAAGAAGAACCCCTATTGCTGAAGACGTCAGTGATGCAGAAAGTGAAGAAGTAGAAGTTGAAGAAGCTACAGGGGAAGATGCGGTTGAAGAACGCTTATTGAAAGCTGTTGTGAAGTTGGGAGCTAGAGCAAAGATGGACGTCCCAATGTATGAAGGTAATTTGGATGTCGAAGAGATATTGGACCGGATAAGGTCCATGGATGAGTATTTCGATTATGAAGATGTCGATGAAGGAAAGAAGGTGAGACATGTTGTCACCAGATTAAAGGGACATGCAGCACTGTGGTGGGATGAACTGCAGGCAGAGAGAAGGAGCAAAGGTAAACAAAAGATAAAGAATTGGGATATGATGGTAGCCAAACTAAAGGCTAAATTCATACCTAAGGATTACTAGATAAACCTATTTAGAAAGTTGCAGAACCTGAGACAGAGGGGTATGACAGTGAAATAATATACAGAAGAATTCTATAGACTGAATATTAACACTGGACAAAGAGAGAAGGATGGTGAAAAAGTTGTCAGGTATATAAATGGCTTGAGGTATGAAATTCATGATGAGATCAACATGATGATTGTGAGGTTAGTGGAAGATGCTTATCAGATTGCACTGAAGGCAGAAGAAAAGTTGGCCAGGAACCAGAGTTAGGGAAGCAGAAGCAGAGGCTCAAATAGAGGTAAGGGAATTGTTTATGATAAGACATCGAAAACCAAGGATGAGATTGAGAAATCATATGGTCACTTTGAAAGAGGAGGAGGTTCCCGAAGAAGACCCTTTGGTGGGAGAAATACTTTTCCTCTAGGAAGAGGAAGAGGTAGAGGAGGTGGAGTTAAATGTTATGCCCGTGGAAAGATAGGACACATGTCTTGGGAATGCCCCGAGAGGAAGAAAGAAGGAGGAGGAGAATCACACATTTCTGAAGCTTAGAAGAATGTGGAAGCAGAAGCAATAGAAGGAGAAATATTCTACATATGACAAGGAGTTTTATGTAGTGATTCAAGCTTTGAAGAAATGGAGACATTATTTAATTCCAGAAGAGTTTGTCTTGTATAGTGGTAATCAAGCTTTGCAATTTATTACCAGGCAAGAGAAGTTGAATCAGAGGCATGCTAAGTGGGTAGAATTCATGCAGAATTTTACTTTTGTCATTAAACATATTTCTGGAAGTGCTAATAAAGTTGCAAATGCTTTGAGCAGGAGGAGTTTGGTTGTACATGAA
The DNA here is from genome assembly GCA_009831015.1 of Picea engelmannii. Taxonomy (NCBI): domain Eukaryota; kingdom Viridiplantae; phylum Streptophyta; class Pinopsida; order Pinales; family Pinaceae; genus Picea; species Picea engelmannii. Next base: position 202,804 of record ML777735.1, read on the forward strand.
TTCCAAGTGAAGACCTTAGCATTTGAGCACCTTAAGGAAATGTATCATGAAGATCCAGATTTTAAGGAGGCTTATGAAGCATATGGAAATCCTTTGTTGAGGGATAACAACTCATGGGTCGAATATTTGATCTAGGATGGATTGTTGTTTAAAGGAAGTTGATTGTGCATACCAAGATGCTCAATGAGAGATAATTTATTGAAAGAAAAACATAGTGGAGGTTTAGCCAGACATTTTGGTCATGACAAAACATTTGCACAACTGAGTAGTTTGTATTATTGACCAGGTATGAGGGCAGATGTGAAGAAATTTGTAGATCGATGTAAGATTTGTCAACATGCAAAAGTAAAGAGACAAAACACTGGCTTGTATCAGCCATTGCCTATTCCAGAAAGGCCTTGGGATGCAATTAGTATGGATTTTGTATTGGGATTACCTAGAACCCAGAAGGGAAGTGATTCCATATTTGTTGTAGTCGATAGATTTTCTAAGATGGCACATTTCATACCATGCCATAAGACAAATGATGGTACACACATAGCTAATGTGTTTTTCAGAGAAATTGTGAGATTACATGGACTGCCCAGAAGTATAGTCTTAGACAGGGACACTAAGTTTGTAGGACACTTTTGGAGGACTCTATGGAAGAGACTGGGAACTAATTTATCTTTTAGTTCAACATATCACCCTTAGACAAATGGACAGATTGAAGTGGTGAACATGAGTCTGGGAAATTTGTTAAGGAGTTTAGTCATTGAACAAGGTCGTCAGTGGGATCAGATTCTGGCACAGGCAGAATTTGCATTTAACAATTAAGTTAATAGAAGCACTGGAAAAAGTCCATTTGAGATAGTATATGGAAGACAACCAAGAGGGATTGCAAAATTGAGAGAGTTGAAACAAGATGAATTCATGAGCGTTGGAGTAGAAGATTTTGCTACAGAAATGCAAAGACTTCATGATCAAGTTACAAAACAAATACATGATAGTAATAAGAAGTATAAGGACATAGTTGATCATAAAAGAAGGGAAGTTCAATTTGAAGTGGGAGATGAAGTTTTAGCTCATTTGAGAAAGGAGAGGTTTCCCAGAGGAACATATAATAAGTTGAAGATGAAGAAGATAGGACCATGCAAGATCCTTAGAAAATTTGCAGCAAATGCTTATGAGATTGAGTTGCCGGACAATGTTGGGATATCACCGATATTCAATGTTGCAGATTTGTATCCTTATAGCAGAGATGACGCAGGAGAATTAGATGATCATGAAGAGATTCAGTGGGAAGAACTGATGCCCACAGTAGAAAAACCTCAGATGGAGAAAATATTGGAACAAAGAATTGGAAGGAAAACCAGAAGAAAGATACATCCTGAATATTTGGTAAAGTGGAAGGATCACCCTGTGGAAGATTCAAGTTGGGTAATTAAACTTGATATTTTGAAACATGGAAAGACAGTGCGAGAGCTCATGGACAGGAGTCCATGGATATTTTGGCCAGAGGAGTATGATGCAGGAGCATCGCTATCACATCAAGAAAAGCAGATGTGGAAGCAAAGTCAACACTTCAACGCATTGAAAGAGCCAAACCGACTCTTAACTAGCTTGGTAGCGGTGTGGAGATCTTTTTGAATCTCTCGTTAATTAATTAGTTGTATGTAAAGTCGGGCCACCATTTTGAATTGACAAATTATTGTAAATCCTTACACGATTGTAATATATTACAGGTGTAAGATATTAGCCCGTATGAGTCATTAGGTTGCATTAATTAAGCTGAGTAGGTAACCGCTGGAGTAGAAGGTGATAGAATTTAGATAGGAGGAAGAAGAGCAAAAAAGCTCTGGGTCCTTAGATAAGTTTTCTAATTATAATGATTGTAAGAGATAAAGGTGTAATCATGTTTTTTGGAATGAATAAAATAGGGGAAGCTGATCCAATTGTACAATGTTGATATTGTTTACAAGTTTACTATTGTTATAAATTTTGTGGGTGTATGATGTTCACGGTGAATGGATGAACTTATGAGAATAAGTTTCAATTGTTTCTCTTCTGTAAGTTATGCAAGGAGTGCGTGTGAGAGAGTCTTGTTCGGCTCAAAGCTCAAAAGAGATAGCATGGAACTTTTATATGCAGAGTGTGCATGTTAAGCGCAAGGAGTGCGTATGCGAAGTCTTTGACTTGGAGAAATAACTTTGGTTTTTCTCGCAAGAAAGTGCAGAGGTCGGTTGCAAGGAGTGCACAGGACCAGGAATCGACTAAGTGTCAAAGAAATCTTTCAGAAGAAGAATTTGCAAAGGTTGGGCAAGCTGAAGGGTAAAGATCTATCCAAGAGGAGCCGAATTATTTCAAACCGTTGGATTTAGGAAAAGTGCACGAGCTTTAAACTTTGCGTATACATAGGAGGAGAGATCGCTGAAAACCTGAAGGAGATCTGGACCATCTAATCCAGAAGGATACGTGGCGATAGATTATGAACTCCGGAGAAATCACTTCGAGATTTCCAGATTGAGACCTGAAACTCCCGAAGCCCGGAGAGCCGGAGGGCTGAAATAAACGTCGACCGTTGGATAGTCCAAAGTAAATTATAGTCGTCTGATTCAAGAGGACATGCGACAAGAATCCATGCATTTTGGAGGAAAGAAAAGGTTGAAAGTTGAAACTCCCGAAGTCCAAATCACGAAATAAATCACAGCTGTTGATTTAGAAGGGTTAAATCTGATCCGTAGATTTGGAAAGGACAAATCTAAACCATCAGTTTAGAAGCACCGTCGAGATTGTGAGATCGATGGTTACGAAGGATTATGGGGATAAAAAGTACTCAGAATTTAAAAACTTGAGAGTGGGCTGCAATAGAAACTGTGGTATTGCAAATTGGAAGCGTGGCGTTTGGTAGTGAATTGCGGGGAAAAAAATGGATTGATTCCAAACCACTTTTGACCGCGCTCGCAATTGTGTGTGGATATAACCTGAGGTCATATGCGGGAAGGAGCTAACGGAGGAGGATTTAGCGCCTGAACACTAATCGCCCGGTAGTGCGAAGGGAGAGGTCGCGAGTGTCATAGAACTTGCACCGAAGGACTGAAGAGACCTGTGGTTATTTACAAGTGAGACCATTAAGGTTTCATAGAGCTAATTCAGCTTCAAGAATTGAAGATTCTTGACCGGGAGGTCGCACAGCTCAAGGAGAAGGGGGGTTGGCATCAACCACTTTGGTCACGGGATAAGAACTAAACTAAAAAAGACCAAGATAAATGACCAAATTTGGTCATGGGATATAACTAGACTAAAAATGACCACATAACAATTGGTCATTTATTTGGTCATTTTTAGTTATGTCACTTCGACAATGGAAAATTACAATTTTGACAATGAATTTGTACAATTTACTTAATTCTAACACTGCAGATGGATTCAGAGACCCCCAATTCTAACACTGTAGATGAATTCAAAGACTGTAATTCTAACATTGTAGATGGATTCAGAGACCCCCAATGTAATGTCCCTTTCTGAGTAGGAGCTCCAGAGAGGAGGGCTAGGTAATATAAACATCCCCGTTAGACTATAGTCAGGGAGGAACAGGGGAAAACATGGTCATTTAATGTCATTTCACTAGAGAACGTTATAATTTGAAAGTGACATTAACTGAAAAGTGGGTAAAAACGCCCTTTAAGTGATTTGAGCTAAAAATAGAGGGGTGCATAAGTGATGGAGCTAAAAATAGAGATCAACAATGAATTAGGGTTTTGGAGGAGTATATGACGATAAAAGCAACCTAATTCCTCGTTATGCAGCTTATGATTTGACAGTTTGAGCTTTGAGGAGAATACACCAGTTCAGGCGAATCAATGGAGACTATGGATTCCATGAGGAAGACACCCAGAGGTTGATTTCGGTGTTGAGAGACACACCCTAGTCTCCGAGGAGATCATTTAGATCTTCCATCGAGTTACAATAACAATTATACAGGTTCCTGCAGCTAGTGTGCACTTATCCAAGTTGAGGGCATGTGAGCTAAGGAGACGTTGAGGGTTAGCTTGTCTCGACCATGGAGGATTCAGAGATTCCCTTCCAACCTAGTTGAGAGGAAGGCAGGGCACACATTTTGAAACATTACTTCCCATATTTTGACGTAAGAATCATCCAGTGCGCAACAGTTGGATAATTAGGGTGCGTTAGTTAGGGAGTAGATCTAGGGTTTCAGAGAGTTCACTGGACAAGATCTAGGGAAACCCTTTCGACCCATTATAGAGGGTACCAGGGCACTCAGTTTGAAACACATACAACCAGATTTCGACGGTGGAATCATTGGGGTGCAACAGTTGGCCTGAGGAAGGGCACAACCCCCTAGGGGATCCCATCTGAGGTTCATATAGATCAACAGAGGGTTGATCTTGAGTATGATAGACAATGAGAACGTATTGGAGGTGAGGACGCACTATTTGGGACAGATTTTAGGCAAATCCGAGGATTTTAGCCACCAGGGCGAACTTTCCAGTCTAGCAACAATTGTCGTGTGAGTTGTCGTAGCATGTAGTAGTTCATATTGCTCATCCTTTGATCCAGCATCTTTCTTCTGGTTCCAGGTATTAATGGTTTAGTTTATTTATTGTATTCTGGCTAAGATCCATCTAGCTCTGATCTAGTCGAGAGATTCATTTTATTTCATCGCATGCGGCATTGTATTCAGTCCTATTTCATAATACATAGATTGCAGGTGTTATGTGTTCTTTATCTATTGGATGCTTGATTATATATTGTTAAACAATTGTTCCATTTGGAACCACATGTCAAATCATCGTGCATGTTAATTGAAATACTAAACGCATCTAGAAACCTAAAGTGTATCAATTCCGACAACAAATAATCATCAGTTGAGGCATATATTCTGATCTGTCGAATTAGGGAGCATTCAAGGCACAAATGCCCCTCATGCAACACAGAGGAACTTAGGGGTAGGCAGTAGACCCCACTCGCCTACTCGCACGTACACTTCATCTAGTAGGATCTCCATGACACTATTCCCTAGCTTTCATAGGGCACTTCCAGCAGCAGTACAACAACCAGTAGCACTGAGGCAGACTACTCGGGCAGAGGATATCACTGAGTACAGGAGAGAGTATGTAGCGTTGGGACCAAAGTTCCATAATTATATGAACTTGGTTGAGTATTGTGGACTTAGACTCAGGAATTGTCCTAGAGAACCTCAGAGGGGAGGGCAACAACAACATCAACAAGGGCAAACCATACATTTCACCTGGAAAGTAGGTAAACTCACTATACCTTCTTTCGACGGATCGTCCAAATGCATTGCCAGAGCTTAAGTAAAGAAACTGGACACATACTAAAAGCTCAACCAAATGACATAAACTGAGGCCATCAATTTCTCTACCTTGCATTTGGAGGGTGAGGCGCATGAGTGGTGGCATCATGGACTAGTGATAATGGGTTACAATGACATCACTTCTTATAGGGAGTTCACGGAGCGAATCATGGATAGGTTTGATAGGAGGGATCCAGAGATCCATTTCAGAGATTTAGCCCAGTTGAGACAAACTGACACACCAAAGGCATTCATTGCAGAGTTTCAGAGGGTAGCCGTGGCAGTGACAAATATTTCAGAGCCAAGATTGATCATGCTTTTCACAGAGGGTCTCACAGAACCCTTGAGAGGATGGGTGAAGGCCTACAAACCTCACACATTACAGGATGCCATCCTACACACTAGAGATCTAGCAAACTCAATGCCGAAAACCAAAACTTTTACCAAACCCTTTGTACCACAAAAGGATCGGGATAGGAAACCATTTCAGAGAGAGTGGAAGGGTAAGGAGAAGTAGGATGATGATACGAGGCGTGAGCTTATGAGGAAGAATATATTATTCACATGCAAAGACCCATAGGTTCCCGACCACAAGTGCATGGGCAAGGGAGAGATCCATTACATTGAGGTGGGAGCAAACAATGATGAGGAGGAACATAACAATGGATCCACTAGCTCGGAGGAGGAGCCATCACATGCGGAGGAGCAGCCTCTAAGGAGACCACCAACATCGGTAGGGGCCAACCATTGGTAGTGCCACAACCTCATGAGAAGGCTGACAAACGGGCACTAGCAAAGGGAGGAGTCATAACAACCTTTTTCTGGTATTCCCAAGTATGGCACCCTCAGGATCAGAGAGACTATTTAGGGACAACAGGTATTCACCCTGATAGATGATGGGGCAACCTACAACTTCATCGATGTTGCATTAGTATCGAGGCGAGCACTTCAGACAAAGCAGTTTGAGGGGTTTGATGTTGTAGTAGCAGATGGCCACACATTGGAGTGTGTAGACAAAGTCTCGGACTTGGAGGTAAAGCTGGGTAACTACACCATGAGAGATACATTTTATGTAGTTGACCTATCTGACACATATGTGGTGTTGGGAGTCCAATGGTTGATCACCTTGGGCAAGATCTCGACTAACTACCAACCCATTGAGATGGGGTTCAAAGATAGTGAGGGGAAGAGGATTGTACTAAGGGGCATGTCAACAGGGGCACCCAGGACAGTTTTGGCCGAGAGGATGGAGAAGATCTTCAGGCATGGGGAAGCAACATATGCAACATAGTGCTTAATCACCACTTAGAGGGATTCAGATGGCCGACAACAGTATTATATAGAGATCGAGACTTTGTTGAGTCGACATCAATAGGTTTTTGGTCAGATCCCGCCAGGGAAACCATCAGACATGGGGTTTGAGCACACCATTGAGTTGGAGGAGGGTGTTAAGCCCGTGATTACAATGCCTTATCATCATCCTAGGAGGTTCAAGGATGAGGTAGAGAAAGCAATCAAGGAATTGCTAGCAATGGGACACATCAGACCCAATGGTAGCCCATTCACTTCTTCAGTTGTCTTGGTCCCGAAGAAGGATGGTACCATGAGGATGCGTATAGACAATCATTCTTTGAACAAGAAAACCATAAAAAAACAATATCCTATCCCACACATTGATGAGTTGATGGATGAACTGCATGGGGCAGTTTTCTTCTCTAAGATTGATCTACGCTCTGGATATCATCAGATCAACATTTAAGAGGAAGATATAGAGAAGATGACATTTTGATGCCACTGTGGACATTTTTAGTTTCTGGTTATGCCATTTGGGCTAACCAATGCACTAAGGACGTTTTAGTCTTGAATAAACCATATATTCCGAGATCACTTGAGGAAGTCAATATTGGTATTCTTCGACAACATATCGGTATACAACAAGACATGGCAGGAAAACCCGAGGCACCTGGATGAGGTACTTAGTATCATGGGGTCATAGTCACTATATGCCAAGGAGTCAAAGTGTGAGTTTGGCATGACAAAGATTCTATACTTGGGTCACATTATCAGCGCACAGGGGGTACAGGTGCACAAGGAGAAGATCAGGGCCATTTTGGATTGGCCAACGCCCAGGAACGTGACAGAGTTGAGGAGTTTCTTTGGGCTATGCAACTATTACAGGAGTTTTGTGAGAGGTTTTTCACCATTGGAGGCACCACTCATCGATCTCACCAGACATGGGGCCTTCATTTGGACCGACAAGTCGCAGAAGGAATTTGATCATATGAAGGAAGTCATGGGCACATGCCTAGTATTAGCATTGTCAGACTTCACACTACCATTTGTATTGGAGTGTGATGCATCCAAAGAGGGGATCAGAGTTATGTTGATGCAAGGAGGACACCCCATTGCATTCGAGAGCCAAAAGCTCAGTCAGCCTGAGAGGCTGTACTCGATCTTTGACAAGGAAATGCTCGCAATTATGCATGCCTTGACTAAATTCATGCAGTACTTGGTGGGCAACAAATTTGTGGTCAAGACAGACCATAATAGTTTGAAGTACTTCCTTAAGCAAAAGGATCTCAGTGAGCATCAACATAAGTGGGTGACAAAGGTGAAGGCCTTTGATTTTGACATAGAGTATGTCAAGGGTAAGAAGAACATTGTGGCAGTTGCAATGTCTAGGAGACCACTAGCTTGTTCCTTGATGGAGATTTCAATAGATTGGAAATCCCACTTGTTAGTGGAATATTCCAAGAACAAGTTCGCTTGTGAGGTATTGGATGGGAAAGTACAAGACGACAGGTACATATTCATTGATGATGTCATCTTCTACAAATATCGAGTCTACCTAGTGCCAGGATCAAGTCTCAGGAAGAAGATTTTGGTCGCAATACACGACTCTCCACTAGCAGGCCATCATGGGTTTTTCAAAACATACAGGCATATTAGAGAGATATTCTCTTAGAAGGGTCTCAAACAGGATGTGATGAGACATATCAGTGAGTGTGTGACTTGTCAACAAAAAAAGTTAGAGCAGACTCTTCCAGCAGGGTTACTTTAGCCACTTCCCATTCCGGAGCAGAAATGGGAAAGCTTATCCATGGATTTGATTACAGGCCTACCCAAGGTTTAGGGTAAGGATTGTATCTATGTGGTGGTTGACATATTGACCAAGTTTGTGCATTTCTATGCCATTCCAACATATTACAACACAGTACAGGTGGCATGACTATTCTTCATAGAGGTTTTCAGACTTCATGGGTTGCCATAGAACATCATCAGTGACAGGAGCAATCGGTTTATTGACATGTTTTGGAGGGCATTATTCAAATTGGTGGGGACAAATTTGACACCCAACACTAGTTACCACCCCCAGATTGATGGGCAGATGGAGATAGTCAACAAGTGGGTTGAAGGTTATTTGAGGAACTATGTGAGTGGACAACAAAGAGCTTGGGTAAGGTGGCTACATCTCGAGGAGCATTGCTACAACACCACCTTCCACATGTCCATCAACATGACCCCCTTTCAAGCATTATATGGGTATGATGCTCCCACTTTGATTGACTTGGTTTTCAAAGATATCCGGGCTCCCAAATCCAAATACTGGATAATAAAGATTTAGGAGATTCTCAAAGTACTCAAAGAGAATCTGCAAACGACACATAATCAACAGAAGGTGAGTGCAAACCGACATAGGACAGAGTGTAGCTTCGAGGTTGGGGATCTGGTATTCTTGAGGCTACAACCTTACAAGCAGTCATCTCTGAAGAAGAGTGGAGCAGAGAAGCTCAAGCCCAGGTTCTATGGGCCTTACAAGATCATACACATGGTGGGAAAGGTTGCCTACGAGCTAGAGCTACCAGAGGGGAGCCATATTCACAATGTGTTCCATGTTTCTTGTCTCAAGAAAATAGTGGGACAATTTATCAACACTTTAGATGAGCTTCCTCCTTTGGATGAGGAGGGGTAGTTGGAGTTGGTTCCTAAGGAGGTACTGGAGTTCTGAGAGCTGAGGTTGAGGAGCAGGGTCATCAAGGAGTGTTTGGTCTGATGGAGAGGGCTTCTAATAGAGGATGCTACTTGGGAGAGCGAGCAGATTTTGCAGCGCCCTTGATTGGTATTGCTTGAGGACAAGAAATCTCGGGAAGGGAGGACTGTAATGTCCCTTTCCGAGTAGGATCTCTAGAGAGGAGGGCTAAGTAGTCTAAACAACCCCATTAGACTATAGCCAAGGAGGAGCAGGGGAAAACATGGTCATTTAATGTCATTTCACTAGAGAACATTATAATTTGAAAGTGACATTAAGTGAAAAGTGGGTAAAAACACCCTTTAAGTGATTTGAGTAAAAAATAGAGGGGCACATACGTGATGGAGCTAAAAATAGAGGTCAACAACGAATTAGGGTTTTGGAGGAGTATATGAAGAGAAAAGCGACCTAATTCCTCATTATGCATCTTATGATTAGACAGTCCGAGCTCCGAGGAGAATACACTGATTCAGGTGAATCAATGGAGACTGTGGATTCCACGAGGAAGACACCCAGAGGTTGATTTCGGTGTTGAGAGACACACCTTAGTCATCGGGGAGATCATTCAGATCTTCCATTGAGTTACAACAACAATTATATAGGTTCCGACAACTAGTGCGCACTTATCCAGGTTGTGGGCGTGTGAGCTGAGGAGACACAGAGGGTTAACTTGGCCCGACCAGGGAGGATTCAAAGATTCCCTTCCGACCCAGTTGAGAGGAAGACAGGGAGCACCTTTTGAGACATTACTTGCCAGATTTTGACGGAGGAATCATCTAGTGCACAATAGTTGGCTAGTGAGGACGCAACACTTGGGGAGATAGATCCAGGGTTCAAGAGAGTTCACCGGACCAGATCCGAGGAAACCCTTCTAACACATTATAGAGGGTACCAGGGTGCTCAGTTTGAGACACATACAACCAAATTCTGACGGTGGAATCACTAGGGCACAATAGTTGGCTTGAGGAGGGGCGCAACCCCCAAGGGGATCCCATCCGGGATTCGTACAGATCAACAAAGGGACAATCTTCAGTCCGATAGACATTGAGAGGGTATTTGAGGTCAGGGCGCACTGTTTGGGACATATTTCATGCAGGTCTGAGGAGTTTAGCCACTAGGGAAAACTTTCCAATCTTGCAATAGTTGCTGTGTGAGTTGCCATATCATGTTGCAGTTCATATCGTTCATCCTTTGATCTAGCATCATTCTTTTGGTTCCTAGTATTATTGCTTTAGTTTCTTTATTTTATTTCGACTGAGATCCATCTAGCCGAGAGATTCATTTTATTTCACCGCATGTGGCATTGTATTCAATCATATTTCATAATACATAGATTACAGTTGTTATGTGTTCTTTATCTATTGCATGCTTGATTATAAACTGCTAAACAATTGTTCCATCTAAAACCACATGCAAAATCACTGCGCATGTTAAAACTGAATTACTAAATGCATCCAGAAACCTAAAGTGTATCAGTTCCGACAACAAAAAATCATCAATTGAGGCATATATTCCAATCTGTGGAATTAGAGATATTACAGGAAACTACTCCATATAGTCAATTATTAGATTTGATATTGCACATTGAGAGATTTAATTTGGGGGGCTTAGGCAATTGACACCAAATTAGTTATTATGACGATGTCCTAGCGAACTATGGTTTATATCAACATCTTGAAAATTCCCTTAGGAACTAATTACTTTGAACTAGATCCAACCATGGGAAACTACTCCATATAATCAATTATTAAACTTTATATTACACATTGAGAGATTTAATTTAGGGGGCTTAGTCATAGTAAAAATTATTCATAAGATATGCATGAAAATGGGTTGTTCATTAATCCATATCAAGAAACACAAATGCCAACAAGCAGTAGGAGTCCACAAAGAAGTTAAAAAGTGAAAAAGGCAAATTTATAAGAAAGGGGAAATTCCTATTTATAAGAATAAAGTGGTAAAATTTCAACAAAAATCTCACTAAAACTTAATGGTTAAGTCACTACCAAAAATCATTAAGCTTATAACTTGAGGTCTTAACAAATAAAACATTGTGACATAAAAATTATGAGCATATACAAAAAAAAAAATGTCTTATGCACATAAATTCTAATACCTATTAAAAATGTTGTGGTTAGGTAGATGTCAACCTAATACTAGCAAAGTGCAAAGGGTTTGGGTTTGAAACAAACGATAAGGAATAATGACCTTTTTGTCATTGATTAAGGGTTCCTTCTCATGACGGCTTTATTTGGTAACTTAAGATGGCCATAGAAGTAGTAGTTGGAACTAGTTTTTGAATTTATGAGAAATGCATAGAACTACCCATGTGCACATATGTGAACCAAACACTATTCCCATGTTTATATTTCTTAACACCTTAAGATCATTATAGGGTACTTGGAAGTAGTGTTTAAATAACACTTTAAGATCATTGTATGGTACTTGGAAGTAGTGTTTAAATATGTGAGGGGCACATATCACTACCTACTCAGTACATGCACATAAAAAATACCCTATATTCTCCCCAAGGAAATCAAAATTAGAAGAAATGAACCATAATCAAAGTTAACGTGAGTATTTGTACTATGTTAATTGAATTGTACTTTATAATACCTTCATCTTATATTCATTATGTTGGACATCATAGCTCCCTAATATCAATCATGCTAAACAATGGCCATTTTAACAAATCACAACGGTTTTATAAATATTACTTGGAAAGTGATTGATTGCACTGAGAGTAGCAAGGTGCTCTACAACTCAGTATGGGGGAGATGTTGGTGCATTAGCCTCGTTAGGTTGTGTTAGATAACATTAAATTTAAAAAAACATTATTGCATTGAGAGTAGCGAAGTGGTCTATAGCCAAGTATGGGGGAGATATTGTCACATTAGTGTTAGGTTATGTTAGATAACACTACACTAAAAATACATTAAAGTCTGCAGAATTAAAAAATAACAATAATAAAAATAAAGTCTACTCAATTAAAGAAAAACATCTTAAACTTAGGTCTGTCAAACATAATAATAATCTAATTTTAACACCATATTGATGCATGAAACCCATAGTTTGTAACCAGGATTGAAATTTTTGAACGCTTACCTTTTTTTGGGAAATAATTAAATGGCAAATATGAGCTTCTATTCCGCCTGTTTTTAATATCATACAGTTGCCACATCCAAGTTCCACGCTGGCTGTTTTTAAGCAATCTGCAATGAGAATTGACTCTATTCTCCGCGCGATGAGAATATGAAGGATTTTTTGAATGGTTTTGGGCAAGTAGTAACACATTCTGGAAGGTATGTTCATGTGGCCTCCAGCGTCCACTCTCGTTTATTGCGCGAAAGTGCAAACACGAGTAGTCTAATGAAGGGTAGGGAAACCCATGCCCACATGATAAAAACTGGATTCCAGCCAGACATTCTTGCTTGGAACCATCTAATTAACATGTATGCAAAGTGCTCTGATATGGTTTCTGCACGTCAAGTGTTTGACAAAATGTTTCAACGGAACGTAGTTTCGTGGACTGCTGTGATTACGGGATATGTTCAAAACGGTTACCACGAGGAATCCCTGAGACTTTTTGGCCAGATGTATCGAGCTGGCATGAAGGCCAACGAGTTTGCCCTTGCAAGTGTTATTGGATCGTGTGCGACCTCCGCTGATTTGGAGCAAGGGGAACAGGTACATGGCCATGCAATGAAATATGGTTTTGCTTACAATCCCTTTGTTGGAAGTGCTCTTGTCAATATGTATGCAAAATGCGCCTGTGTCGAGGATGCCAGCCAAGCGTTTGACAAAATGCCTGAACAAAACTTGGTTCTATGGAATGCTGTGATTTCTGGTTATGCTAGGAACGGACACTACAAAGAAACCCTCCGTTTGTTTTGCAAAATGCAATTGGCAGATGTAAAGCCAGATCAGTTTACTCTCGCCAGCAGTCTCATGGCGTGCGYTGGTTCACCARGTCTTAATCAGGGCAAGCARATCCACCTCTACATTGTCAAATCYGGTTTTGAGTCGGATGTTTTTGTGGGGAGCACGCTTATTGACATGTATGGGAAATGTGGGGTGATAGAAGATGCATGGAAGATGTTTGACAATATGCCTGAACGAAGTACCGTCTCATGGAACTCAATGATATCAGGGTTTGTTCAAAATAGCTGCCTCAACGAGGCAGCGACACTTTTCCGAAAGATGCCTATGCGTGATGCTATCTCATGGAATGTGATAATTGCAGGATTTGCTCAGCATGGGCAGTACGAGAGTGCTCTGGAACTCTTCCGTCAAATGCCAAAACCAGATGCTGTTACATGGAATGCAATAATTGCAGGATATGCTCAAAATGGGGATGGTGATATGGCCCTGGAGTGTTTTTGTCAAATGCATCAGGAAGGTATTAAGCAGGATCAATTTTCTTTTACCAGTGTCCTGCAGTCTTGCGCTAGCATAGGAGCATTTGAACAGGGCAAGTCCGTCCATGGTCACATAATTAAATATGGTTTCCAATATGATGTATTTGTAGCAAGTGCTCTTGTTGACATGTATGCCAAATGTGGGAGCATAGAAAATGCACAAAGAATGTTTGCTAAAATGGAAAAACGAAATGTTATCTCCTGGAATGCTATGATTGGTGGATATGCCCAAAATGGATATGGCAAAGAAACCCTGGAACTTTTTGAGGAAATGCAACTTTTTGGATTGGAGCCAGACAGTATCACATTTGTCGGGGTACTCTCTGCATGCAGCCACAGGGGTTTAGTGGCTAAAGGCCTTCACTACTTTGGTTGCATGAGTCGAGATCATGGCATCACTCCGTCAGTTGAGCACTTCTCTTGTGTTGTTGACCTTCTTGGCCGTGCTGGGCATTTGGATGAGGCAAAGAACTTTCTAAAAGAAATACCCTTTGAATTTCGTACTGCAGGGTGGCATGCTTTGCTTGGTGTCTGTAGAGCCCATAGGAATGTGGAACTAGGAAAACAAGTTGCAGAACATATTCTGGACTTGGAACCATATGATGATGCAGCATATGTGCTGCTATCAAACTTATATGCTGCAGAGGGCAGGTGGCATGAAGTGGATACCTTGAGAAGAATGATGAAAGAAAGGGGAGTGAAGAAGCAACCAGGTTGTAGCTGGATCGAGGTGAGGAAGAGGGTGCATACATTCTTTGTAGGAGAGTGATTACACCCACAAAGTGTGGACATCTTTGCAGAGTTGGGGTATTTGGTTGGCCAGATAAGGGAGGCAGGGCATGTAGTTAACACAAACTCTGCCCTATCTGATTGATGTGGAAGTCGAGCAGAAGGAATTCTCTCTTTCTTTCTCACCACATTGAGAAACTAGCCACTGCTTTTGGAATTAGCAACATCCTTCGCAGAGCACCTGTTTTGGTATTCAAAAACCTGTGTGTTTGTGAGGTTTGCCCCTATTTCCATCAAATGCATTTCCAAGAGAGTCTAAAGAGAAGCCATTGTGAGGGATGCCAGCTGCTTCCATCATTTCAATGATGGGTTGTGTTCTTGTGGTGATTATTTGAGATGCTGAGTGAAACAGGCAAACAAAATGCACATTTTCATAGACAAATTAAACTTTATCAATATTGCAAACATCATTGATGCGATATTGGTACCACAATCCAAAAAATCACGATAGTTTTATCTTTTCAGATTTATGTGGCAATGTGATTATTTAATGTTGTTGTTTCTTTAGATTTATCCAAAATTAATATTTTTCTGTATTGCTCTAAGTTTGCATATATTTTCCGATATTTCCCTCAATAATATATTCCCTAAAACGATATTTGCAACATTGCAAGTTTATATCGGTTTTTTTTTGTGATCTTACTGTTGTTATTATGGTAGCTACGGGAGGTATTTACCTCCACGTGTAAACCTAACGAGAATAGAATATTCCGGGAAGCAAGAAGAAACCCTAATGAGTTGGCTAATAACCGTAGAAAACAAGTTGGCTCAAGAGGATAATTTGTATTAGGTTATTAGCCTCCAAGAGAAGAAGTCGGCCAGAAGAAATATTATATACTAAGTAAATAGGCACCCAGAATGAGAAGTCGGCCCAGGCAGTTAACCAGAATTAGTATAAATACAAGAGGTCAGTCTTCATTCTGACAGGCATTTTCATAATTGCAAAGCAGCGCTTGTGCGCACTGCAGTTGCCCAGTTTGTGCGCAAGTTTGGAGGAGAGCTGCCGTTGCAGCTGCTGCAGCTAGCATATTTCGGTTTTGGCTTGGACTATCTCTTGGTTATGGTTTGGACTCTTTGATCAGCGCTTGTTTGGTGCGCTATCCTTGGAGAAAGGTGCGCTACCCTTTGTTTGGCTATTTAGCCTAGAGTTTGTTTCCGGAATGATTCTCTGTCAAGGTTAAGGTGCTCGGAGGTTGGCTTCGGCCTATGGTTGGGTGACAATAGTGATATTGTTGATGGTAAAACGAGCACATCCATTATATTCTAACACTTACAGTGATGTGTTTTGAACCCTTGACAATATATTTCTTGAAATGATATTTGGAACATTACAAGTTTATATTGGTTGTGTTTTGTGAATCTCACAGGGATGTGCATTTGCCTGTTTTATGTCCAAGATTGGGTTCTAATGTCTAAGCTATGCCCTTGACTAACAGAGATCAAACTAATTTGTGTTTATTTGCTCTTCATGAAGGCATACTATTATAGTTTGGTGTGGTATATCTTTCAAATCAGTCTGGCTCAAAAATATATTTTGGAGCTGTCATGACACTAGTACAAAATGAGAGATAAGTAACAAAAACATGACCAAAATCCGCATATAAATGACCACTTTTGATTTGGGGATTGTCGATGGCTAATTTCGGGTCTCTTATCATGCGACCAAAAATGTGGTCATATTTAGTTTGGTCATTTATAGCTTGTCTTGTGGTCATTAATTTGGTCATTAATTGTTACAATTAATGATCAAATATATGACCAAATTAATGACCACAAGACAAGCTATAAATGACCAAACTAAATATGACCAAATTAATAGCTTGTCTTGTGGTCATTAATTTGGTCATATATTTGGTCATTAATTGTGACAATTAATGATCAAATTAATGACCACAAGACAAGCTATAAATGACCAAACTAAATATGACCACATTTTTGGTCCACAATTAATGACCAAATTATTGACCACAAGACAAGCTATAAATGACCAAACTAAATATGACCACATTTTTGGTCGCGTGATAAGAGACCTGAAATTAGCCATCGACGATCCCCAAATCAAAAGTGGTCATTTATATGCGGATTTTGGTCATTTTTTTTTGTCACTTATCTCTCATTTTGTACATAGGATCAATTCCTGTGAGTGACACGTTGAGCTCTTATCAATTATATTGTTGTATCGACCTTGAGCCATGAAGAATATGGTTTAACCTGGGTACTATCCTTGGAATAAGGGGAAGTGCAAAAAGAATAATAAATAATAAATAATAAATAATAATAAATATATGTATGTGTGTAGAGAGAGAGAGGGGGGGGCGGTCCCTATCCATAAATATTTGTATGCATTGTAAAAGAAGGCATTGAAATTCTTTTCACAATCGCCTCTATTTTTCTGGACTTGTGAGGTAAACCATCAAATTTCAATAGTGTTTATCCATAATGCAAGTTAGGTAGTTCCACAAAAAAATGCAGGTTAGGTAGTACCTACAATAACTCAATGTTGGTGGTGTAGGGTGTAGGGGCATAAGGTGCAACACTCATCATCGAAATCACCAATATAGTGGGTGATAGAAGTAGATTTTCCTTTTCCCCAGGTTGAGGGGATCGGTTGCTATCTCTTGATTGGAACCATTAGTGGTTGAGAGTGAAGAGGAAGAAAGGCCATGTGATTGAGAGGGTTGTGGAGACTCCTTATTGGGCTATCGAGCCTTCAACAACTTAGCTTCATATTGGAAGCTAATTAAAAGGCAACAACCAATCAATAAATTTATAAGAGTTCTAATTGTATTTTGTCGTGGGCAAGCAAACTCGATAATGGAGAGGGTAAATTTATGATCCGTTACCTTGAATTTAATGGATAGTTTATTAGATACCTCAATGCAGTGCAAGATAGTCCATCTAGGGACTTGTGTGAGGTGTAACTACTTTGCCAATGTTGCACCCCTGTACCCTCATGGGGTAGAATTGTGTGCAAATGATAACCTCGAAGTCATCCCAAGTGTTGAATGAAGGCTAGGTTGGGGTTGCAAGATGTTGGGGGTGTTGTTTCCACTAGGTGAGGCCCTGCATAGAAATATGTATCCTAGTTATTAGGAGCTTGTGGGCATTTTTCATATGAGATTGGGTCTTGAAGTAGGCCTCCAAATAAGGAAACTAAGGGTTGGTTGCCTCCATCTAGGGCCTTGTTAAATTTGGGGATAGGAAACTTTGTGTCCAACATTAAAGTCTACTAGACAATAGGGACACACATAGGGATATTATGATTGTTGCCCACCATTCTGTCAGTACAGGATCAAAGGGTATGTGTAGGGCTTTGGTATGCAGGGCAGTCCTTTAATGCCACAAAAAGGATGGTATACCTTCCATGGTTGGGATATGGATGATCATAGGAAGACGAAGTGTAGAACATTAGTATGTTGGGGATCAAAGTGATGAGTAGAAACATTCTTGAGATTATGGGCCTAGCAGCCACAAATCCAACCTGACAAGATATGTTCCAGAGGCATCTTTATGATGACCCTTGAGGAAGATGAACCACATGGTAATGCAGTTCACATCCCAACAAACCAGTCTAATAACCAGGCAGTTATGAAAATTCTCAACACAAAGAAACAAATGCACAAGAATGGTGGGCATCATTTTCGTGACTTCATTGGCTGCCCCATAAGAGATTATGTTGAGGAACCACGGGAAGAGGGAGAAGGATTTGACCCATAATTTAAGGATGTTAAAGCTGCTAACATTAGTGGAAAGGATATTTTTCACACAAAAAAATTGTTTGTTGCCCAAAGGAGGTTGGCGGGACAATACACCATATTGTTGAAAGAGCATGGTAACGATGAAAGCGAGAAACAACTGATCGAGGACAATACTCTTTTTCTCATAAAGGAAATGTGATCTGACAGTGACCCTAGTGATGAAGACAACTTCAACATTTTTCATGATGATGCATCCTTTGTTTCGGAAGAAGATTTGCTCCCAGACCTTGTGCATGAAGATTCCCCAAAATATGTTGTCTGGACAAAGGTAGTAGATAGGTATGAAAAAACCCTAAATGGCTATCAACTTATGATTTTTGCATAGATTTGTTTCATGGATCTGAAAGTAGTAAGAGAGACAAGGTGTCTAGTCTCCAGGCAGAACTAATCTCTGTCCAAGAACAAAAAAGTTTTTCAGGATGTTGTGCGGAAAAAACGACATGTTTGTG
The DNA here is from genome assembly GCA_009831015.1 of Picea engelmannii. NCBI lineage: Eukaryota > Viridiplantae > Streptophyta > Pinopsida > Pinales > Pinaceae > Picea > Picea engelmannii. The sequence continues at coordinate 221,565 of ML777735.1, forward strand.
ATGGCATTCATGAAATAAAATTGGAACAAAATCCCGAGGATGAAAATTATGATGACATCAGAGTGACAAAGATCATAAATGAGTGTTCCTATGGATCTGAATATCACAGAATTGTTATGTTGTCCAATACAAAATTCTCCTCTTTGATGACACATGACACGCAAAAATTGCATATGTTGCGCTTTGACATACCCCGAGCTTGTGGCATTTATGATGGCAAGGAAAATTTTACTTCTTGGGGCTCTTTTGATAATGTAGACGAGACATTTTTTGAAGGACTTCTTCTAGCAGAAAATCAATTTGATAGCAATCCTTGCATCCTTGAAGATGAAAATAATGGTACTGCTGCCACCCCTAATCTGTATCTGGAAATTGGACAAAATAAAGTCGGGGATAATAAGGAAAGGTTTTACCTCCAAATTTTACAATTCTGCAAGATAACATAAAGAATACTTGGCCATGGTTCTCTGAATATGGGGATTAGTTAGGGAGCAAAGTGTTGGAGATACTTCACACACACCTATGATTTATTTTTCCTAAGGTTTTCCCTATGTTTACTAGTCATTATTCAGTCTCGTATATTTTAGGAAGAATATTCCTCTAGGAGAATATTCTCTTTAGTTCACACTTCAGTTTGATTAGTTGAGTGGAGTCTAGATGCCACATTGAGATTATCACCATGCAACATTGGGATCATCACCAATTAATACACATTGTCCTTGGGATCATCACCAGACTAGTGCATTACTCATGATTCCCTGATCTCCTCCTCACTTCACTCTGTTTTAGTCAGTTAACTGAAGACCGAGAGACTAGTTAACTCAGACTAGGTGGCAGTTCACTCCCGTAACTTCCTGAGAGACTAGACTAGGTGGCAGTTCACTCCCGTAACTTCCTGAGAGAGTAGACTAGGTGGCAGTTTACTCCCGTAACTGCTGGTGTGTGTCCAGATCACTCTAGACCACCACTATGGCACATTGGCTTCTCCTCCAGTGCACATTAGTTGAGTTATACAGAGTATATCATCTGTAAATTATCATTCATTCATTTGGTTAATGATAATTCTTCCATTCTTTCTCTTCTACTTCTCTTTTCTCATATTTTCTCTGCAACTGTGTATGTCAATTCCTAGCTAGATCTATTCTATGTAGTTTCAACACATTTACATGGTATTAGAGCCAACAGAGTGCTAGGGAAAAGACAAACCAAATTATTTTTGTAGGTACCGAAGATTGAAGACAACGAAAAAATGGAATTTCCAAAAGAATTCATTCTTACACCTTACAACTTTTTAACCATGAACCTATTAACCATGAACACAGAGACAGAACCAACGTCAACCATAGAAAAATCCAAGTATCTAAATCGAATGGATGAAGCGTTTAGAACAATTTGCAGTCTCATTTCTCCTGAACTCCTCTTTAACATATCCTCTTGTAAAACCCCCAATGAAGCCTGGACCACAATGGAAGGGCTTTTTGGCAAATACGACGAGATAAGGGGACACATTCTTGAGGTGGAATTGCTCACATTGGATCCAAAAACCTTCGACAATCTCCAAGATTTCTTTACCAAATATAAGGATTTGTTGTTTTAACTCAAGGCTTGCGGGGTTGATAAATCTAAGGAGGAGAAACAAATGGTTCTCACCATTCTCTCCAAACTTGGTCCATAATACTTAGTGTTTGTATCCACATTTCATTCAGTTAGATTCGCCTCTGGATCTACCTGGACGATGCACTCTCTTGAGGTCTTTATCGAGTCTCTGACACAAGAGCAGAACAAACTCATCAATATGGGAAAAATCAAAGGCCTAAAGGTGCATGCACTTACTGTGCAAGATGGCAACGATCATAAATATCATAAATCTAAAGACAAAGACAAAAGGAAAGCACATGGAAATCTGAAGAAGGAAGGGTACTCAAAACCTTTCAACAATGCCTCCGGATCCAAAGGTGGAAAGGGAAGAAAATGGGAGAGATGCTCTTATTGCCATAAAGGATTCCATCCAGAATCCGCATGTATGCTGAAACAGATAGATCTAATGACCCAAATACTTCAGCAAAACAACCTTGGAGATCGCATCCCCGAGGGTGCCAAGAAGAAGAAGCCAAAAGATCAAAATCCCAAGAAAGATAATTCTAGCCATGCTTTGATTGCCATCAACTCCTCTCCCGATGCTTGGATTGTAGATTCAGGAGCATCACATCACATGTCTGCCACAAAAGAAGTCTATTCTTCATTGGATGCATGCAAAGGTCCTCCTATCTGATGGGGGACAACTCTCTAGTCGAGGTCACCGACAAAGGAAGGATTGAACTCACAAACGTAAGCTTCGAGAATGTGCTGCACGTTCCCAAACTTTCCGTCAATCTTCGCTCTGTGTATCAGATAACTAACTCCGGCATTGAAAAGAGAGTCATATTCACACTTGATGTAGTGGATATCTACGACATGCAAACCAATTCCAAGGTTGCCACCGGTGAGGTAAATCATCAATCTAGACTCTACACATTTTCTGAATTTATTGAACCAGATTCTGCATTACTGCTTACCCATGCTGATAAAAGCAGTAGGATATGGCACGAAAGGTTCGGGCATTTAAACTTCATATATATGCAACAACTTAGCAAGTAGGGAATGGTTGATGGTCTACTTGACATCCACTTCTCCGAAGGAATTTGTGAGGGATGTGTTCTTGGAAAACACCCTCAAGAGAAATTCGAGAAAGGAAAGACTCAGAAGGCTTCCTTTCCTTTAGATATGATCCATAGTGACCTCATGGGTCCTTTTTCGCACCCATCAATCAACAAAGCGAAGTACATGCTCATTTTTGTTGATGATTTCTCACGCTTCACATGGATTTACTTTCTCAGGCAAAAATCAAAGGTCTTTCAACACCTCAAAGATTCCAAAGCCCTTGTTGAGACATAGTCAGGAAAGAAAATCAAAGTCCTCGGAACTGATAACGGGGGAGAGTATGTCAACCATGAGATACATAATCTTTGTCATGAGGCAGGGATTCGGTTGCAGCACATAGTTCCCTATACTCCGCAGCAAAACAGAGTTGCTGAGCGGAAAAATAGATCTCTAAAAGAGATGGCATCTTGCATACTACATGTAAAGTCACTTCCACAGATATTATGGGCTGAAGCACTTAATTGTGCAACCTACATCCAAAATAGATCTCCCCATAGATCTGTCAAGGATAAGACCCCTTACGAGGCTTGGAGTGGCCTCAAATCGAAAGTGACCCACTTCTGTATTTTCGGTTCACATGCATGGGCCAGGATTCCCTCTGAGAAGAGGAAGGCACTTGATCCATAGAGCACACAGTGTATCTTTGTTAGATACCCTGACGGTGTGAAGGGATACAGATTCATTGATCTTTCCTCAGATTGACTCATCATTGAGCGTAGTATCCAATTCGAGGAAAGTGTCTCGCATGTACCTCAATAGCCACATGTAGACACTTTTGTTCTTACACCTGTCAGAGATGATGAGCATGCACATGTGACTCTTCTTTAGATGAGAGTTCTGATTCAGAGGATTCAGATGATCCAGATACAGAGTTAGTACAGTAAGATGCAGAGTCAGTGCATCCAGATGCAGATGTAGAGCCAGAGCAGAGGCCTAAGTGGGCCAAGACTACTCTTCAGGATGCACGGGATCTTGTTGGGGATCCAACTGATACTAGGAGGACTCAATCTGATTTCGAGGAGCCTCCTCTTGCACTCACTGCCATTGAACCGATGACACCCAGGCATATTTTCTTGGTTTAGTTTTCAGATCCACAGTCTTATGGCGAGGCTGCTGGAAATTCCTTTTGGGAATCCGCCATGCAGGAGTACAACTCCCTCCTCGAGAACCAGACTTGGGATCTGGTTCCCCTTCCTTTAGGAAGGAAACTTGTCAGGTGCAAATGGGTCTACAGGACCAAGAGCGCAGTGGACGGACAGGTTAGCAGATACAAAGCTAGGCTAGTTGCCAAAGGCTTTCAACAGGTGCATGGCATTGACTATGACGAGACCTTCGCTCCAATAGTGAAGATGGATTCCATCGTTTGGCACTTGCCATTGTGACAGCCAAAGGATGGAAAGTCCATCAGATGGACGTGAAGAATGCATTTCTTCATGACGATCTCTCTGAGGAGATCTATACGGAGCAACCCTAGGGATTTATGCAAGATTCATCTTTGGTCTGTCGATTAAAGAAGTCTCTTTATGGCCTCAAGCAGGCTCCGAGGGCATGGTATGCCAAGATGGAATCTTACTTGCTGTCACAGAACTTTGTACGTTGTAAGTCAAACCCAAATGTTTACATGCCCAGGACGACTGATTCACTTCTACTCCTAGTTCTGTATGTTGATGATTTGTTGATCATTGGTTGCTCGACTTCAGCGATTGCTGCAGTCAAGAGGATTCTGCATGACAGGTTCTTTATGACAGACATGGGTACACTACATTTCTTCCTTGGACTCGAGATCAGTCAGGATGCATCAGGCATCAAACTGTCTCGGGCCAAGTATGCATGAGATCTCCTTGAGAGATTTCACATGACAAATTGCAAGTTTGCCCCGACTCCTTTCCTATCAAGAGTCAGACTTGAGGATGGCGGGGACACTCCACTGGTTGACAACACATTGTATAGACATCTAGTGGGGAGCTTGTTGTATCTCACGCACTCTAGACCAGACCTCTTCTATGCAGTTGGAGCAGTCTCCAGGTTCATGCAGGAGCCGCATGAGCTACATTGGAAGGCTGCAAAGCGTATCCTTTGATACGCATAGGGCACCATCGCCTTTGGAATTCCCTATTCAACATACTCTACATTGGACCTCATCGAGTTCACTGATTCTGACTGGGCTGGCGATAACATTGATCACAAGTCCACATCTGGTTACTCACTCAGTCTTGGTGTCGGGCCTATCTGTTGGTTGAACAAGAAGCAGGTTGTTATTGCTCTATCTTTAGCCGAGGCAGAGTACAAATGGGTAGTTAACATAACCATTCAGGCTATGTAGCTACAACATTTTCTCACTGAGTTGGGCATTCAGTTTCATTGGTCGATCGTCATCTGGTGTGACAACCAGAGCACTCTGAAGTTCTACAGAGATCCAGTTCAGAGGCAGTGGTCGAAGCACATCGAGATCCACATGCACTACATCCGAGACTTAGTACACGAGGGGATCATCGACTTGCAGTGCTGTCCTTCAGCAGAACAAACTGTAGACATCTTCACCAAGACCTTCACTGAGTAGAAGTTCCATTCTCTGCGCAGTCGTCTTAGAGTGAAGGACATAGTTACCTAACAAATGTTAGTTCTTCTTTTTACATACATTGTACTTTGAGGGGGGGTTTTTCCCATTATATTTTCCCTCTTTCCTCGTTTATTTCAGTGTATCTTTTGTATTTGGGTACCTAACATGGCCTCATTGCCGGGACCCATTCTTTATTTTCATCATAGTGATGTTCAGGGGGTGTGTTGGAAGTACTTCGCACACACCTAGGATTTCTTTTTCCTAAGGTTTTCCCTATGTTTATTAGTCATTATTTAGTCTCCTATATTTTATGAAGAATATTCCTCTAGGAGAATATTCTCTTTAGTTCACACTTTAGTTTGATCAGTTGAGTGGAGTCTAGATGCCACATTGGGATTATCACCATGTAGCATTGGGATCATCACCAACTAATGCGCATTGTCCTTGGGATCATCACTAGACTAGCACATCACTCATAATTCTCTGATCTCCTCCTCACTTCACTCTGTTTCAGTCAGTTAACTGAAGACTGAGAGACTAGTTAACTCAGACTAGGTGGCAGTTCACTCGCGTAACTGCCTGAGAAACTAGACTAGGTGGCAGTTTACTCCCGTAACTGCCTGAGAGACTAGACTAGGTGGTAGTTTACTCTCGTAACTGCTGGTGTGTGTCCAAATCACTCTAGACCACCACTATGGTGCATTGGCTTCTCCTCCAGTGCACATTAGTTGATTTATACAGAGTATAACATGTGTAAATTATCATTCATTCATTTGGTTAATGAGAATTCTTCCATTCTTTCTCTTCTGCTTCTCTTTTCTCATATTTTCTCTGCAACTGTGTATGTCAATTCCTAGCTAGATCTATTCTATGCAGGTTCAACACATTTACACAAAGGTGTTTTGAAGCTGGGTCATGGAAGCAACACTTCAGCAGGATTCGAGACTGGAGTTAACATGGCATTCTTGAAGGATTTTTCGTTCAATAAATATGTTGGAGCTGTTGGCAATGAATATGAGGATATTTTAGCGGAAAGATAAGGTTTTAGAGATAGAATGCACAAGGCTTTCTTGATGAAGATTCCAACTTATCAATGTTTTGATTTGGACATGTCCCTTTTTTCTATGATGATTAAACATAAAGGAAAAGGGCGTTGCATGTTGGAGATGACGAAATGGTTGCACTGGATTATGGATTTCACTTTAGAAGCATTGAAGTTATGACAGGATTCTGGGATTCTCGTGCACTCCAGTGAGGAGCACATGTCCCCAAGTTTGAGCTAGATGTTGCCCACCATTCTGTCAGTACAAGATCAAAGGGTATGTGTAGGGTTTTGGTACGCATGGAAGTCCTTTAATGCCATGGAAAGGATGGTATACCTTCCATGGTTGGGATATGGATGATCATAGGAAGATGAAGTGCAGAACTATTAGTATGTTGGGGATCAAAGTGATGAGTAGAAACATTCTTGGGATTCTGGGCCTAACAACCACAAATCCGACTTGACAAGATATGTTCCAGAGTCATCTTTATGCTGTTGGAACATAAAGTGATGAGTAGAAACATTCGTGAGATTATGGGCCTAGCAGCCACAAATCCAACCTGACAAGATATGTTCCAGAGGCATCTTTATGATGACCCTTGAGGAAGATGAACCACACAGTAATGTAGTTCACATCCCAGCAAACCAGTCTAATAACCAGGAAGTTGTGAAAATTCTCAACACAAAGAAACAAATGCACAAGAATGGTGGGCATCATTTTCGTGACTTCATTGGCTTCCCCATAAGAGATTATGTTGAGGAACCAGGGGAAGAGGGAGAAGGATTCGACCCATAATTTAGGGATGTTAATGCTGCTAACATCAGTGGAAAATATGTTTTTCACACAAAAAAATTGTTTGTTTCCCAAAGGAAGCTGGAGGGACAATACAACATATTGTTGAAAGAGCATGGTAACGATGAAAGCGAGAAACAACTGACCGAGGAAAATACTCTTTTTCTCATAAAGGAAATGCGATCTGACAGTGACCCTGGTGATGAAGACAGCTTGAACATTTTTCATGATGATGCATCCTCTGTTTTGGAAGAAGATTTGCACCCAGACCTTGTGCATGAAGATTCCCCAAAATATGTTGTCTGGACAAAGGCAGTAGATAGGTATGAAAGAACCCTAAATGGCTTATCAACTTATGATTTTTGCATAGATTTGTTTCATGGATCTGAAAGTAGTAAGAGAGACAAGGTGTCTAGCCTCCAGGCAGAACTGATCTCTGTCCAAGAACAGAAAAGTTTTTCGGGATGCTGTGTGGAAAATCAACATGTTTGTGATGGCATTCATGAAATAAAATTGGAACAAAATCCCCAGGATGAAAATTCTGATGACATTGGAGTGACAAAGATCATAAATGCGTGTTCCTATGGATCATAATATCACAGAGTTATGTTGTCCAATACAGAATTCTCCTCTTCGCTGACACATGAGACACAGAAATTGCATATGTTGCGTTTTGACATATCCCGAGCCTGTGGCATTTATGATGGCAAGGAAAATTTTACTTCTTGGGGCTCTTTTGATAATGTAGACGAGACATTTTTTGAAGGATTTCTTCTAGCAGAAAATCAATTTGATAGCAGTCCTTGCATCCTTGAAGATGAAAATAATAGTACTGCTGCCACCCCTAATCTGTATCTGGAAACTGGACAAAATAAAGTTGGGGATGATAAGGAAAGGTTTCAACTCCAAATTTTACAAATCTGCAAGATAACATAAAGAATATTTGGCCATGGTTCTCTGAATATGGGGATCAATTAGGGAACAAAGGTGTTTTGAAGCTGGGTCATGGAAGCAACACTTCAGCAGGATCCGAGACTGGAGTTAACATGGCATTCTTGAAGGATTTTTAGTTCAATAAATATGTTGGACCTGTTGGAAATGAATATGAGGATATTTTAGCGGAAAGATAAGGTTTTAGAGATAGCATGCACAAGACTTTCTTGATGAAGATTCCAGCTTATCAGTGTTTTGATTTGGACGTGTCCCTTTTTTCTACGATGATTAAACATAAAGGAAAATGGCATTGCATGTTGGAGATGATGAAATGGTTGCACTGGATTATGGATTTCACTTTAGAAGCATTGAAGTTATGACAGGATTCTGGGATTCTCGTGCACTCCCGTGAGGAGCACATGCCCCCAAGTTGGAGCTAGATGCTGCCCACCATTCTGTCAGTACAAGATCAAAGGGTATGTGTAGGGTTTTGGTATGCAGGGAAGTCCTTTAATGCCATGGAAAGGATGGTATACCTTCCATGGTTGGGATATGGATGATCATAGGAAGACGAAGTGCAGAACTATTAGTATGTTGGGGATCAAAGTGATGAGTAGAAACATTCTTGAGATTCTGGGCCTAGCAGCCACAAATCTGACCTGACAAGATATGTTCCAGAGGCATCTTTATGCTGTTGGGAATCATCATGGCAGCATGGGAAATGGTCATTATGTTGCTCGTGATTAAGCCTATCAATGAGAATAGGTGGTATACTTTAGACATGTCGGGCTCTCATTAGTCGAGATAAGGTGAAGAGTAATGGAGTTCACTCATGTGCAAACCATGACAATTTGGAGTACAGAAAATAGTGGAGTGCAGAGCACCTTTGAGACCATATTTTAAGCGCTGGGATATTGAACCCATTGTCTATTCTTCTACAACAGAAATGTGGGATGATCGATATGTGGACGTGTTTCTTGGTTGGAGTTCTCCATTAATGACCAAGGGAAGATTTGAAACAATTCTGGAGGGTTTGAAGGAGTCTACGCACGTTTGCAGGATCTTGCTGCGACTGTAGCCATAGATATAAGATTACCTGGAGGAGTGAAGATCG
>ML777735.1:240929-254661 GCA_009831015.1 Picea engelmannii
GTGTAGAGAGAGAGAGGGGGGGGCGGTCCCTATCCATAAATATTTGTATGCATTGTAAAAGAAGGCATTGAAATTCTTTTCACAATCGCCTCTATTTTTCTGGACTTGTGAGGTAAACCATCAAATTTCAATAGTGTTTATCCATAATGCAAGTTAGGTAGTTCCACAAAAAAATGCAGGTTAGGTAGTACCTACAATAACTCAATGTTGGTGGTGTAGGGTGTAGGGGCATAAGGTGCAACACTCATCATCGAAATCACCAATATAGTGGGTGATAGAAGTAGATTTTCCTTTTCCCCAGGTTGAGGGGATCGGTTGCTATCTCTTGATTGGAACCATTAGTGGTTGAGAGTGAAGAGGAAGAAAGGCCATGTGATTGAGAGGGTTGTGGAGACTCCTTATTGGGCTATCGAGCCTTCAACAACTTAGCTTCATATTGGAAGCTAATTAAAAGGCAACAACCAATCAATAAATTTATAAGAGTTCTAATTGTATTTTGTCGTGGGCAAGCAAACTCGATAATGGAGAGGGTAAATTTATGATCCGTTACCTTGAATTTAATGGATAGTTTATTAGATACCTCAATGCAGTGCAAGATAGTCCATCTAGGGACTTGTGTGAGGTGTAACTACTTTGCCAATGTTGCACCCCTGTACCCTCATGGGGTAGAATTGTGTGCAAATGATAACCTCGAAGTCATCCCAAGTGTTGAATGAAGGCTAGGTTGGGGTTGCAAGATGTTGGGGGTGTTGTTTCCACTAGGTGAGGCCCTGCATAGAAATATGTATCCTAGTTATTAGGAGCTTGTGGGCATTTTTCATATGAGATTGGGTCTTGAAGTAGGCCTCCAAATAAGGAAACTAAGGGTTGGTTGCCTCCATCTAGGGCCTTGTTAAATTTGGGGATAGGAAACTTTGTGTCCAACATTAAAGTCTACTAGACAATAGGGACACACATAGGGATATTATGATTGTTGCCCACCATTCTGTCAGTACAGGATCAAAGGGTATGTGTAGGGCTTTGGTATGCAGGGCAGTCCTTTAATGCCACAAAAAGGATGGTATACCTTCCATGGTTGGGATATGGATGATCATAGGAAGACGAAGTGTAGAACATTAGTATGTTGGGGATCAAAGTGATGAGTAGAAACATTCTTGAGATTATGGGCCTAGCAGCCACAAATCCAACCTGACAAGATATGTTCCAGAGGCATCTTTATGATGACCCTTGAGGAAGATGAACCACATGGTAATGCAGTTCACATCCCAACAAACCAGTCTAATAACCAGGCAGTTATGAAAATTCTCAACACAAAGAAACAAATGCACAAGAATGGTGGGCATCATTTTCGTGACTTCATTGGCTGCCCCATAAGAGATTATGTTGAGGAACCACGGGAAGAGGGAGAAGGATTTGACCCATAATTTAAGGATGTTAAAGCTGCTAACATTAGTGGAAAGGATATTTTTCACACAAAAAAATTGTTTGTTGCCCAAAGGAGGTTGGCGGGACAATACACCATATTGTTGAAAGAGCATGGTAACGATGAAAGCGAGAAACAACTGATCGAGGACAATACTCTTTTTCTCATAAAGGAAATGTGATCTGACAGTGACCCTAGTGATGAAGACAACTTCAACATTTTTCATGATGATGCATCCTTTGTTTCGGAAGAAGATTTGCTCCCAGACCTTGTGCATGAAGATTCCCCAAAATATGTTGTCTGGACAAAGGTAGTAGATAGGTATGAAAAAACCCTAAATGGCTATCAACTTATGATTTTTGCATAGATTTGTTTCATGGATCTGAAAGTAGTAAGAGAGACAAGGTGTCTAGTCTCCAGGCAGAACTAATCTCTGTCCAAGAACAAAAAAGTTTTTCAGGATGTTGTGCGGAAAAAACGACATGTTTGTGATGGCATTCATGAAATAAAATTGGAACAAAATCCCGAGGATGAAAATTATGATGACATCAGAGTGACAAAGATCATAAATGAGTGTTCCTATGGATCTGAATATCACAGAATTGTTATGTTGTCCAATACAAAATTCTCCTCTTTGATGACACATGACACGCAAAAATTGCATATGTTGCGCTTTGACATACCCCGAGCTTGTGGCATTTATGATGGCAAGGAAAATTTTACTTCTTGGGGCTCTTTTGATAATGTAGACGAGACATTTTTTGAAGGACTTCTTCTAGCAGAAAATCAATTTGATAGCAATCCTTGCATCCTTGAAGATGAAAATAATGGTACTGCTGCCACCCCTAATCTGTATCTGGAAATTGGACAAAATAAAGTCGGGGATAATAAGGAAAGGTTTTACCTCCAAATTTTACAATTCTGCAAGATAACATAAAGAATACTTGGCCATGGTTCTCTGAATATGGGGATTAGTTAGGGAGCAAAGTGTTGGAGATACTTCACACACACCTATGATTTATTTTTCCTAAGGTTTTCCCTATGTTTACTAGTCATTATTCAGTCTCGTATATTTTAGGAAGAATATTCCTCTAGGAGAATATTCTCTTTAGTTCACACTTCAGTTTGATTAGTTGAGTGGAGTCTAGATGCCACATTGAGATTATCACCATGCAACATTGGGATCATCACCAATTAATACACATTGTCCTTGGGATCATCACCAGACTAGTGCATTACTCATGATTCCCTGATCTCCTCCTCACTTCACTCTGTTTTAGTCAGTTAACTGAAGACCGAGAGACTAGTTAACTCAGACTAGGTGGCAGTTCACTCCCGTAACTTCCTGAGAGACTAGACTAGGTGGCAGTTCACTCCCGTAACTTCCTGAGAGAGTAGACTAGGTGGCAGTTTACTCCCGTAACTGCTGGTGTGTGTCCAGATCACTCTAGACCACCACTATGGCACATTGGCTTCTCCTCCAGTGCACATTAGTTGAGTTATACAGAGTATATCATCTGTAAATTATCATTCATTCATTTGGTTAATGATAATTCTTCCATTCTTTCTCTTCTACTTCTCTTTTCTCATATTTTCTCTGCAACTGTGTATGTCAATTCCTAGCTAGATCTATTCTATGTAGTTTCAACACATTTACATGGTATTAGAGCCAACAGAGTGCTAGGGAAAAGACAAACCAAATTATTTTTGTAGGTACCGAAGATTGAAGACAACGAAAAAATGGAATTTCCAAAAGAATTCATTCTTACACCTTACAACTTTTTAACCATGAACCTATTAACCATGAACACAGAGACAGAACCAACGTCAACCATAGAAAAATCCAAGTATCTAAATCGAATGGATGAAGCGTTTAGAACAATTTGCAGTCTCATTTCTCCTGAACTCCTCTTTAACATATCCTCTTGTAAAACCCCCAATGAAGCCTGGACCACAATGGAAGGGCTTTTTGGCAAATACGACGAGATAAGGGGACACATTCTTGAGGTGGAATTGCTCACATTGGATCCAAAAACCTTCGACAATCTCCAAGATTTCTTTACCAAATATAAGGATTTGTTGTTTTAACTCAAGGCTTGCGGGGTTGATAAATCTAAGGAGGAGAAACAAATGGTTCTCACCATTCTCTCCAAACTTGGTCCATAATACTTAGTGTTTGTATCCACATTTCATTCAGTTAGATTCGCCTCTGGATCTACCTGGACGATGCACTCTCTTGAGGTCTTTATCGAGTCTCTGACACAAGAGCAGAACAAACTCATCAATATGGGAAAAATCAAAGGCCTAAAGGTGCATGCACTTACTGTGCAAGATGGCAACGATCATAAATATCATAAATCTAAAGACAAAGACAAAAGGAAAGCACATGGAAATCTGAAGAAGGAAGGGTACTCAAAACCTTTCAACAATGCCTCCGGATCCAAAGGTGGAAAGGGAAGAAAATGGGAGAGATGCTCTTATTGCCATAAAGGATTCCATCCAGAATCCGCATGTATGCTGAAACAGATAGATCTAATGACCCAAATACTTCAGCAAAACAACCTTGGAGATCGCATCCCCGAGGGTGCCAAGAAGAAGAAGCCAAAAGATCAAAATCCCAAGAAAGATAATTCTAGCCATGCTTTGATTGCCATCAACTCCTCTCCCGATGCTTGGATTGTAGATTCAGGAGCATCACATCACATGTCTGCCACAAAAGAAGTCTATTCTTCATTGGATGCATGCAAAGGTCCTCCTATCTGATGGGGGACAACTCTCTAGTCGAGGTCACCGACAAAGGAAGGATTGAACTCACAAACGTAAGCTTCGAGAATGTGCTGCACGTTCCCAAACTTTCCGTCAATCTTCGCTCTGTGTATCAGATAACTAACTCCGGCATTGAAAAGAGAGTCATATTCACACTTGATGTAGTGGATATCTACGACATGCAAACCAATTCCAAGGTTGCCACCGGTGAGGTAAATCATCAATCTAGACTCTACACATTTTCTGAATTTATTGAACCAGATTCTGCATTACTGCTTACCCATGCTGATAAAAGCAGTAGGATATGGCACGAAAGGTTCGGGCATTTAAACTTCATATATATGCAACAACTTAGCAAGTAGGGAATGGTTGATGGTCTACTTGACATCCACTTCTCCGAAGGAATTTGTGAGGGATGTGTTCTTGGAAAACACCCTCAAGAGAAATTCGAGAAAGGAAAGACTCAGAAGGCTTCCTTTCCTTTAGATATGATCCATAGTGACCTCATGGGTCCTTTTTCGCACCCATCAATCAACAAAGCGAAGTACATGCTCATTTTTGTTGATGATTTCTCACGCTTCACATGGATTTACTTTCTCAGGCAAAAATCAAAGGTCTTTCAACACCTCAAAGATTCCAAAGCCCTTGTTGAGACATAGTCAGGAAAGAAAATCAAAGTCCTCGGAACTGATAACGGGGGAGAGTATGTCAACCATGAGATACATAATCTTTGTCATGAGGCAGGGATTCGGTTGCAGCACATAGTTCCCTATACTCCGCAGCAAAACAGAGTTGCTGAGCGGAAAAATAGATCTCTAAAAGAGATGGCATCTTGCATACTACATGTAAAGTCACTTCCACAGATATTATGGGCTGAAGCACTTAATTGTGCAACCTACATCCAAAATAGATCTCCCCATAGATCTGTCAAGGATAAGACCCCTTACGAGGCTTGGAGTGGCCTCAAATCGAAAGTGACCCACTTCTGTATTTTCGGTTCACATGCATGGGCCAGGATTCCCTCTGAGAAGAGGAAGGCACTTGATCCATAGAGCACACAGTGTATCTTTGTTAGATACCCTGACGGTGTGAAGGGATACAGATTCATTGATCTTTCCTCAGATTGACTCATCATTGAGCGTAGTATCCAATTCGAGGAAAGTGTCTCGCATGTACCTCAATAGCCACATGTAGACACTTTTGTTCTTACACCTGTCAGAGATGATGAGCATGCACATGTGACTCTTCTTTAGATGAGAGTTCTGATTCAGAGGATTCAGATGATCCAGATACAGAGTTAGTACAGTAAGATGCAGAGTCAGTGCATCCAGATGCAGATGTAGAGCCAGAGCAGAGGCCTAAGTGGGCCAAGACTACTCTTCAGGATGCACGGGATCTTGTTGGGGATCCAACTGATACTAGGAGGACTCAATCTGATTTCGAGGAGCCTCCTCTTGCACTCACTGCCATTGAACCGATGACACCCAGGCATATTTTCTTGGTTTAGTTTTCAGATCCACAGTCTTATGGCGAGGCTGCTGGAAATTCCTTTTGGGAATCCGCCATGCAGGAGTACAACTCCCTCCTCGAGAACCAGACTTGGGATCTGGTTCCCCTTCCTTTAGGAAGGAAACTTGTCAGGTGCAAATGGGTCTACAGGACCAAGAGCGCAGTGGACGGACAGGTTAGCAGATACAAAGCTAGGCTAGTTGCCAAAGGCTTTCAACAGGTGCATGGCATTGACTATGACGAGACCTTCGCTCCAATAGTGAAGATGGATTCCATCGTTTGGCACTTGCCATTGTGACAGCCAAAGGATGGAAAGTCCATCAGATGGACGTGAAGAATGCATTTCTTCATGACGATCTCTCTGAGGAGATCTATACGGAGCAACCCTAGGGATTTATGCAAGATTCATCTTTGGTCTGTCGATTAAAGAAGTCTCTTTATGGCCTCAAGCAGGCTCCGAGGGCATGGTATGCCAAGATGGAATCTTACTTGCTGTCACAGAACTTTGTACGTTGTAAGTCAAACCCAAATGTTTACATGCCCAGGACGACTGATTCACTTCTACTCCTAGTTCTGTATGTTGATGATTTGTTGATCATTGGTTGCTCGACTTCAGCGATTGCTGCAGTCAAGAGGATTCTGCATGACAGGTTCTTTATGACAGACATGGGTACACTACATTTCTTCCTTGGACTCGAGATCAGTCAGGATGCATCAGGCATCAAACTGTCTCGGGCCAAGTATGCATGAGATCTCCTTGAGAGATTTCACATGACAAATTGCAAGTTTGCCCCGACTCCTTTCCTATCAAGAGTCAGACTTGAGGATGGCGGGGACACTCCACTGGTTGACAACACATTGTATAGACATCTAGTGGGGAGCTTGTTGTATCTCACGCACTCTAGACCAGACCTCTTCTATGCAGTTGGAGCAGTCTCCAGGTTCATGCAGGAGCCGCATGAGCTACATTGGAAGGCTGCAAAGCGTATCCTTTGATACGCATAGGGCACCATCGCCTTTGGAATTCCCTATTCAACATACTCTACATTGGACCTCATCGAGTTCACTGATTCTGACTGGGCTGGCGATAACATTGATCACAAGTCCACATCTGGTTACTCACTCAGTCTTGGTGTCGGGCCTATCTGTTGGTTGAACAAGAAGCAGGTTGTTATTGCTCTATCTTTAGCCGAGGCAGAGTACAAATGGGTAGTTAACATAACCATTCAGGCTATGTAGCTACAACATTTTCTCACTGAGTTGGGCATTCAGTTTCATTGGTCGATCGTCATCTGGTGTGACAACCAGAGCACTCTGAAGTTCTACAGAGATCCAGTTCAGAGGCAGTGGTCGAAGCACATCGAGATCCACATGCACTACATCCGAGACTTAGTACACGAGGGGATCATCGACTTGCAGTGCTGTCCTTCAGCAGAACAAACTGTAGACATCTTCACCAAGACCTTCACTGAGTAGAAGTTCCATTCTCTGCGCAGTCGTCTTAGAGTGAAGGACATAGTTACCTAACAAATGTTAGTTCTTCTTTTTACATACATTGTACTTTGAGGGGGGGTTTTTCCCATTATATTTTCCCTCTTTCCTCGTTTATTTCAGTGTATCTTTTGTATTTGGGTACCTAACATGGCCTCATTGCCGGGACCCATTCTTTATTTTCATCATAGTGATGTTCAGGGGGTGTGTTGGAAGTACTTCGCACACACCTAGGATTTCTTTTTCCTAAGGTTTTCCCTATGTTTATTAGTCATTATTTAGTCTCCTATATTTTATGAAGAATATTCCTCTAGGAGAATATTCTCTTTAGTTCACACTTTAGTTTGATCAGTTGAGTGGAGTCTAGATGCCACATTGGGATTATCACCATGTAGCATTGGGATCATCACCAACTAATGCGCATTGTCCTTGGGATCATCACTAGACTAGCACATCACTCATAATTCTCTGATCTCCTCCTCACTTCACTCTGTTTCAGTCAGTTAACTGAAGACTGAGAGACTAGTTAACTCAGACTAGGTGGCAGTTCACTCGCGTAACTGCCTGAGAAACTAGACTAGGTGGCAGTTTACTCCCGTAACTGCCTGAGAGACTAGACTAGGTGGTAGTTTACTCTCGTAACTGCTGGTGTGTGTCCAAATCACTCTAGACCACCACTATGGTGCATTGGCTTCTCCTCCAGTGCACATTAGTTGATTTATACAGAGTATAACATGTGTAAATTATCATTCATTCATTTGGTTAATGAGAATTCTTCCATTCTTTCTCTTCTGCTTCTCTTTTCTCATATTTTCTCTGCAACTGTGTATGTCAATTCCTAGCTAGATCTATTCTATGCAGGTTCAACACATTTACACAAAGGTGTTTTGAAGCTGGGTCATGGAAGCAACACTTCAGCAGGATTCGAGACTGGAGTTAACATGGCATTCTTGAAGGATTTTTCGTTCAATAAATATGTTGGAGCTGTTGGCAATGAATATGAGGATATTTTAGCGGAAAGATAAGGTTTTAGAGATAGAATGCACAAGGCTTTCTTGATGAAGATTCCAACTTATCAATGTTTTGATTTGGACATGTCCCTTTTTTCTATGATGATTAAACATAAAGGAAAAGGGCGTTGCATGTTGGAGATGACGAAATGGTTGCACTGGATTATGGATTTCACTTTAGAAGCATTGAAGTTATGACAGGATTCTGGGATTCTCGTGCACTCCAGTGAGGAGCACATGTCCCCAAGTTTGAGCTAGATGTTGCCCACCATTCTGTCAGTACAAGATCAAAGGGTATGTGTAGGGTTTTGGTACGCATGGAAGTCCTTTAATGCCATGGAAAGGATGGTATACCTTCCATGGTTGGGATATGGATGATCATAGGAAGATGAAGTGCAGAACTATTAGTATGTTGGGGATCAAAGTGATGAGTAGAAACATTCTTGGGATTCTGGGCCTAACAACCACAAATCCGACTTGACAAGATATGTTCCAGAGTCATCTTTATGCTGTTGGAACATAAAGTGATGAGTAGAAACATTCGTGAGATTATGGGCCTAGCAGCCACAAATCCAACCTGACAAGATATGTTCCAGAGGCATCTTTATGATGACCCTTGAGGAAGATGAACCACACAGTAATGTAGTTCACATCCCAGCAAACCAGTCTAATAACCAGGAAGTTGTGAAAATTCTCAACACAAAGAAACAAATGCACAAGAATGGTGGGCATCATTTTCGTGACTTCATTGGCTTCCCCATAAGAGATTATGTTGAGGAACCAGGGGAAGAGGGAGAAGGATTCGACCCATAATTTAGGGATGTTAATGCTGCTAACATCAGTGGAAAATATGTTTTTCACACAAAAAAATTGTTTGTTTCCCAAAGGAAGCTGGAGGGACAATACAACATATTGTTGAAAGAGCATGGTAACGATGAAAGCGAGAAACAACTGACCGAGGAAAATACTCTTTTTCTCATAAAGGAAATGCGATCTGACAGTGACCCTGGTGATGAAGACAGCTTGAACATTTTTCATGATGATGCATCCTCTGTTTTGGAAGAAGATTTGCACCCAGACCTTGTGCATGAAGATTCCCCAAAATATGTTGTCTGGACAAAGGCAGTAGATAGGTATGAAAGAACCCTAAATGGCTTATCAACTTATGATTTTTGCATAGATTTGTTTCATGGATCTGAAAGTAGTAAGAGAGACAAGGTGTCTAGCCTCCAGGCAGAACTGATCTCTGTCCAAGAACAGAAAAGTTTTTCGGGATGCTGTGTGGAAAATCAACATGTTTGTGATGGCATTCATGAAATAAAATTGGAACAAAATCCCCAGGATGAAAATTCTGATGACATTGGAGTGACAAAGATCATAAATGCGTGTTCCTATGGATCATAATATCACAGAGTTATGTTGTCCAATACAGAATTCTCCTCTTCGCTGACACATGAGACACAGAAATTGCATATGTTGCGTTTTGACATATCCCGAGCCTGTGGCATTTATGATGGCAAGGAAAATTTTACTTCTTGGGGCTCTTTTGATAATGTAGACGAGACATTTTTTGAAGGATTTCTTCTAGCAGAAAATCAATTTGATAGCAGTCCTTGCATCCTTGAAGATGAAAATAATAGTACTGCTGCCACCCCTAATCTGTATCTGGAAACTGGACAAAATAAAGTTGGGGATGATAAGGAAAGGTTTCAACTCCAAATTTTACAAATCTGCAAGATAACATAAAGAATATTTGGCCATGGTTCTCTGAATATGGGGATCAATTAGGGAACAAAGGTGTTTTGAAGCTGGGTCATGGAAGCAACACTTCAGCAGGATCCGAGACTGGAGTTAACATGGCATTCTTGAAGGATTTTTAGTTCAATAAATATGTTGGACCTGTTGGAAATGAATATGAGGATATTTTAGCGGAAAGATAAGGTTTTAGAGATAGCATGCACAAGACTTTCTTGATGAAGATTCCAGCTTATCAGTGTTTTGATTTGGACGTGTCCCTTTTTTCTACGATGATTAAACATAAAGGAAAATGGCATTGCATGTTGGAGATGATGAAATGGTTGCACTGGATTATGGATTTCACTTTAGAAGCATTGAAGTTATGACAGGATTCTGGGATTCTCGTGCACTCCCGTGAGGAGCACATGCCCCCAAGTTGGAGCTAGATGCTGCCCACCATTCTGTCAGTACAAGATCAAAGGGTATGTGTAGGGTTTTGGTATGCAGGGAAGTCCTTTAATGCCATGGAAAGGATGGTATACCTTCCATGGTTGGGATATGGATGATCATAGGAAGACGAAGTGCAGAACTATTAGTATGTTGGGGATCAAAGTGATGAGTAGAAACATTCTTGAGATTCTGGGCCTAGCAGCCACAAATCTGACCTGACAAGATATGTTCCAGAGGCATCTTTATGCTGTTGGGAATCATCATGGCAGCATGGGAAATGGTCATTATGTTGCTCGTGATTAAGCCTATCAATGAGAATAGGTGGTATACTTTAGACATGTCGGGCTCTCATTAGTCGAGATAAGGTGAAGAGTAATGGAGTTCACTCATGTGCAAACCATGACAATTTGGAGTACAGAAAATAGTGGAGTGCAGAGCACCTTTGAGACCATATTTTAAGCGCTGGGATATTGAACCCATTGTCTATTCTTCTACAACAGAAATGTGGGATGATCGATATGTGGACGTGTTTCTTGGTTGGAGTTCTCCATTAATGACCAAGGGAAGATTTGAAACAATTCTGGAGGGTTTGAAGGAGTCTACGCACGTTTGCAGGATCTTGCTGCGACTGTAGCCATAGATATAAGATTACCTGGAGGAGTGAAGATCGGTCAAGGAAGTGAAAATAAAGAGGGATTTTAAAGAACCGAAAACAAAGACAACTATTTGAACAGTGTAAATTGGAAGAACTTGAACCAAAGAAGCTAAAATCCATCAGCAGAAACCTTGTTCTCCAGGTGACTCTCAACACGAGCAATTGGAAAAAGCTATAACAACATTTATAAGCAAGACCTTGGGTAGACAAATTGAATCTAGGCATCTTGAGTCTTATCTTTGATGGGGCTTGTCTCTCTTTTTCTTCTATGGAATGGTCAAAAGCATTGAGAGAAGCTGGCGACATCTTATTTGTGTGCAGGAGGGGAAGCATTTTCCAGTTGCACGATTTCTAACAGCAATTTCCCTCCATGAACAACAACGAAACATAATCTTGTAAACATGTCTTTGATAGTATTGACTGTTGGCAAATATTGAACAAGCAGCGAATGCGTGTTGGTGGTTGTTGTCATTGATGGCAAGTTTGTCATTGTTGTCATTGATGGGTTTGTATCAGATAGATTACAACAAGATCATGGTTCAATCGTAACCATTGAATCCAAAATGAGTCTGAACCGTAGTTTACAGTCCTTGTCGGAGAGAGGATCTGAGCCGTTGCAAAAGGTATAAGAACATAAAACAAATCTGTGGATTCAGGTAAGCTAGTTGCAAAAGGTATAAGAACATAAAACAATGTCTATGTTTTAAAAGAAGAAGAAGAAGAAAAATGCAACTTAAGCAAGTATGATGAAAGTTGGCTGTGGCATAGGAGACTTGGTCACCTAAATTTTGATCACATAATCAAGCTAAAAAACAATGGGGCAGTAAAAGATCTTCCAAAGATATCAAAGCCATATGACTCTGTCTGTAAGCCTTGTCAGATAGGAAAGCTTACTCGCACTCAATTCAAATAAAAAAATTTTCCTTCAACAGAAAAACCTCTCCAGTTAGTACACATGGATCTATGTGGACCATCAAGGAAAGAAGGTACAGGAAAAGAAAATTACTTTATGTTGATTATTGATGACTATTCTAGACTAACTTGGGTTGCCTTTTTGAAAGAAAAATCTGAAGCACTTGAAAAATTCAAAATGTTTAAGGCTTTGACTGAGAATCAAATAGGAAAAAGGTTAAAGGCCGTAAGGTCTGATAGAGGAGGAGAGTTCAGTTCTGGAAACTTCAAAGAATTCTGTGATAAAAATGGGATCAAAAGAGAGTACACAATTCCAAAGACTTCACAGCAAAATGGAGTTGTTGAGAGGCAGAATAGGTCAGTACAACAAATGGCAAGATCAATGATGAATGAAAGGAACATACCTCAGACATATTGGGTGGAAGCAATTCATACAACTGTCCATATCCTTAACAAAGTTCATCTCAGACCACACAGTGACAAGACCCCCTATGAACTTTGGTTTGGAAGACCTGCTTCAATCAAACATTTTAGAGTTTTCGGGAGCACATGTTATATCAAGAACAATGATGAAAATATTGGCAAATATGATGACATGGCTGATGAATGTATTTTCTTAGGTTATGCTACAAACAATAAAGGGTACAGATGCTACAATAAAAGACTGCATAAACTAGTTGACTATATAGATGTAAAAGTTGATGAATAAATTCCAGTCAGAAATATAAGCAGTGATGAACCAAGAACAAAACATACAGTTGAAGATGAAGATAAACAGGTCCAAGGACCAGAAAGAGAAGAGGTTGGATCAGATGAAGATGTGAACATTCAAACTGATACAACTCAACAGAAAGAAGCAAAATCTCCTCCCAGAATTATCAGAAAGAATCATCCTGAAAACCAGATAATTGGGGATATAAATGAAGGAGTTCAGACTAGAAGGAAACTGATTAAGGACACAGAACAATCTCATGTTATCTTTTTATCTATGACTGAACCTACAAATTTTGAGGAAGCTAGTTAGGAAGAAGATTGGATTAGAGCAATGAATGAAGAGCTGGATCGGATTGAGAAGAACAATACTTGGGAGCTTGTCCCTAGACCTGAAAATAAGAGTGTAATAGGTTCCAAATGGGTATTCAAGAATAAAATGAATGAAAAAGGACAAGTTGTTAGAAATAAAGCCAGATTGGTCTGTAAGGGATATGCACAAGTGGAAGGTCAGGACTTTGATGAAACTTTCACACCTATGGCAAGATTAGAAGCTATCAGAATGTTTCTTGCTTATTCTTGTCATAAGAATTTCAAAGTTTATCAGATGGATGTTAAGTCAGCATTTCTTAATGGAGATCTAGAGGAAGAAGTATATATGGAGCAACCTAAAGGATTTTCATTGACAAACAATCCTAATTATGTTTGTAAGCTGAAGAAGGCCTTATATGGACTAAAACAAGCACCACGAGCTTGGTATTACAGACTGGACAAATTTCTACAAGAAAAAGGGTTCAAGAAAGGTACTGTTGACAATAACCTTTACATTAAGACTGAAGGTGATGATTTACTAGTTGTTTTGGTTTATGTAGATGATATTATTTTTGGTTGTACTAATCAATCATCTGTCCAGTGGTTTGCTAACTCTATGCAAACATAATTTGAAATGTCTATGATAGGAGAACTGTCATATTTTCTTGGCTTACAAGTAAAACAAAGCTCTGCAGGAATTTTTATTTCTCAAGAAAAATATTTGAAAGAGATATTGAAGAAATTTCAGATGGAAGA
>ML777735.1:264319-322990 GCA_009831015.1 Picea engelmannii
TCTTCTTTGGTAACACACATTGTAAGCTGCATTTCATAAGCTATTCACCCCTCTCTTGTGTGAATAAGCTTGGAGTTCTTTCATCCACTTTTCATCTTTTCTTGTAAGGAGAGCAAATCAGTTGAGGGCCTCAAAGAGCCTTCGATTGGAGAGGGAAGGGACCCAAGTCCTCTTTCTCCATTGTGTATCTTTGGATTCCATCTATCAGACCAGCTAATACATTGGTGATATTGGTCCATTGTTATTTGTTTTTATTTTTTTATTTCCATGCTCATGTTTTTATTTAGTTTTTGTTTAATTCTTGTTAATAGTTTAGTTGTTTTCTTTCTAACCTTTTACATTACAGCTGTCATGACTAGCAGAGCCCAACTAGGCATGTAAGCACTCACTTTTTGCTCACACATCGACGAAAAGAGTGCAAACAACCTATAACACTATTCTTAAGTGTTGTTTATACTCTTATTCGTACTTAGAATATATCAAAATATCATCCAAGAAGACAATGACTAACTTATCCAAGTAATTCCCGAATAGACCATTCATGAGACACATGAAGACAACTCGTGCATTTGACAACCCAAATGGCACCACTGTGAAATCATAATGGCCATACCTTGTTCTGAAGGCAGTCTTGTTGATGTCTTATTCTTTAATTCTTATCTAATGATAGCTCGACCTGAGATCAATCTTCGTGAATATTTTTGCATCTTTCAACTAATCAAAGAGGTCATCTATCCTAGGAAAACGATACTTGTTCTTCATAGTTACCTTGTTCAACTGCCTGAAGTCTATGAAAATTCTTGAAGTTCCATCCTTTTTCTTCACACATAATACTAGGGCACCCCAAGGTGACACACTTGGGTGTATGTACCCTTTTTTCAGAAGTTATTCCAGTTGTATTTGCAATTCCTTTAGCTATGGTGTGCTCATCCTGTAAGGAGTCTTAGATACTAGCGCTGCTCCTGGCACCAGATTGATGGAGAAGCCAATATTTCTCTTGGGTGGAAATCCTGGTATTTCCTTGAATACATCTTCAAACTCTTTTAGGATTGCATAATATTCAATATTTGACACCTTATCTTTAGGTGTCTCTTCCATATGCATTGCAAATATTTGACACCCTTTCCTGTAACTTTTCTTCAGTTGCAATGCTGAAACTTCTCTGACGGTTACTGCCCTGGGATTTCCCTGTACTGTCCTTAAGTTCCCTTCCTCATCCAAGCAAGTAAATGCCTTATTATAATAGTCTAGGACAACATGATGTTGGTCCAACCAATCCATACCAATTAGGCAGTCATAAGAACCTAAAGGTATGATGTTCAAATCTGCTTTGGTGCTCAATCCATTCATGTCCATTGGGCATGCCTTAACCATCTCAGTAATTTTTCTTTTAGCTCCTGTGGCCAATTGCAACAACCAAGATGCTCCAATATTTCTTCTTGGAAAATGAAATCTTTCCACTATATTAGCATCTAGACAATTGTGACTAGCTTCTGAATCAATTAGGATAGCAATGGGATGGTTATTAATTTTATGCCCTCGACTGTATTAGCTTGCTGTAGATTGTGAACAATCCTCACTTTTTCACCTCTATGAGGGAAATATCGATACATATGATCTCCCTTACAACCCCAATATTGGATAGGTGGCTTCCTTGGTATTTGCCCCAATGTTTCGGTCATTATGGGTTCTTTAGAAGCTATATGTCCCTGAGTATTATTTCTGAGGATTTGTGGCTTGGTTCCCTTCTTCCTCTGTTCCATCTTGCTTTTCTTTTTGTCTTCCCAAGATTTTTGGTAAGTTGCTCTTCCTTTAAACTGATCATAAAGACATTTATCCCTTCTTAAAGTTTCCTCTAGTGTATTGGGATCATCATACTATATATTATCACTAATAAATGATGGAAACCCACTTAGGTACCTTTGAATCTTAACATGTTCATTTTTGATGTAAGAAACATATTTCAACAGCGCTAAAAAATTCTCTCATACTCATCTATGGTCATACTCCCAAGCTTGAGTTCAAAGAACTCTTTCAATTTCTTATCATAGTATCACTTAGTCAAGTATTTCTTTTGGAAATACCTCTTGAATTCCCTCCAAGTGACCTTCTTCTTATCAATGTGCTAGACTTGCACAAATTGATCCCACCACATTGATTCTTTTCCTTTGAGCTGAGAGATGACAATTTTTCCTTCTGCTTGTGAATAGTAATTATGCAATTGAAAATACTTCATCATGCCTAGCAACCATGTCTTTGCATCCTTATCCTTCTTGTGCTCACCATCAAATGTAGGAGGATTTATTTTGTTCATTTCCCCTTGTATCTCATCCACCCCATACCTTTTCTTATGCTTCCTAACAGGGGATGAAATGAAACTTCTATGTGCTCTCTTTGTTGAATGCCTTAGAGAATGATGGTGTTGTCTACCAACACTTCTTGTTCTTCTCCTCTTATCATGAGACTTATGGCTCCCTGATTTGCTTGACTCAACCTCCTTATCCATCTTCTTCTCTATTCTATCCAAGCTCTGCATTAACTTGATGTTGAAGTCTTCCTGCTGCTCCTTGGATTTCATAAGCCTCTCATTATCAAATTTATAACTTTGGATATCCTTTTGCAAAATTTTTATGCTCTCTACCAAGTTCATGCTTTCTTCCTTGCCTTCTCCATGTCCATTTGAATTTGTACCTTCATTGCCTATATTGACATACATCCCTCTGATATCATCTTCATGGCTATAAGCCCCCTATGCATATTCCATGATTTTGAACTCTGTGGTGATCCTGTTATAATATAAATGTTGCTAACTCTGCAAAATGTGTAGCCACCAAAATTTATTAGGCTAAAATAATTTAACAAGATCCATGAAATTATGTACAATTTTGTTCCAATAATGTATTAGAGTTCTTTATTTCATGAGTCCGCCCCGAAAAGTCTCAACACTTAGATTATTTTCAACCATGTGGACTCATGGACTCACGAACTCATGGACTCACAAAGGCATAACTCTCCCTTTCATAAGTTTGTCCGAAGAGTTCTCATACTTAACCATTTTCATCTTTGCGGACCCGTGGAATCATGAAAATATAATTCACACACTTATATTATTTTCATCTATGCTGACTCACGACCTCATGTACTCATAATAAGTCCCAACACTTAACCATTTTTCCACTTCTTCAGACTCACAGACTCGTAGACTCACAAAATCATGGTATTGTAACCTTTCTTTCATAAGTCCATTCGAAAAGTCTCAACACTTAACCATTTTTCCACTTCTTCGGACTCACAGACTCACATATTCATAATAAGTCCTAACACCTAACCATTTTCCACTTCTTTGGACTCACGGAATCACGGTCTTGTAACCTTTATTTCATAAGTCTGTCTGAAAAGTCCCAACACTTAACCATTTTTCCATTTCTTTGGACTTGCGGACTCAAAGACTCATAATAAGTCCTAACACTTAACTATTTTTCCACTTCTTCAGACTCACTGACTAACAGACTCACTTGTAACCTTTCTTTCATAAGTCCGTTCGAAAAGTCTCAACGCTTAACCACTTTTCCACTTCTTCGGACTCACGGACTCACAGACTCACAAACTCATAATAATTCCTAACACTTAACCATTTTCCCACTTCTTCTGACTCATGGAATCATAATAAGTCCTAACACTTAACCATTTTTCCACTTCTTCGGACTCGCAGACTCACAAAATCACGGTCCTGTAACCTTTCTTTCATAAGTCCGTCTGAAAAGTCTCAACACTTAACCATTTTTCCACTTCTTCAGACTCACAGACTCACATAATCATCATAAGTATCAACACTTAGCCATTTTCCCATCTTCGCTGACTCATGGACTCATAATAAGTCCCAACACTTAATCATTTTTCTATCTTCGCGGACTCACGGACTCACGAACTTGTAACCTTTGTTTCATAATTTCATTTGAAAAGTCTCAACACTTAACCATTTTTCCACTTCTTCGGACTCACGGACTCATCATAAGTCTCAACACTTAGCCATTTTTCCATCTTTATGGACTTGCGGGTTCATAGACTCGTGGACTCACAGACTCACGAAAGCATTAATCTAACACTTAGATTATTTTCATCTACCTGCCCCTGTGTACCTGCCACCATGGCAATACATGTCACCTTCTGCTATGTCAGCTGACACGTGGCCCCTCCCCTTGTCATGATGACATCAACGTACGGAAAAAAATACCGAAAATTTTCCAATTTCGCCTATTTTCCAAAATTCCAAAAATGCTCAAATTCGCCCAAAAATGGAAATCCTTCTTGGGCTGTTATTAGAGCTCTTTGACTAAGCTTAATACAACCAATTCAAGACCTGTACATATACTTTTGTACGCTGCTTTCAAATTCGACTCTTTCACTTCGAATTTGCTATTATTTAGCTGCAAGAAATTGGGGCTCTTTGCCCAATTTCATTCGATTTCACCATGGTCACTCTGCAACTATTAAATTTACTCAATTTCATTCAATCGACCATCACCTTATATTGAATTCAAATTCGACCAATTACATGTCTAAATTTGCTCAGACAAAGAGTAAAGTTTGGAAAAACTCATCCTTGGACCAAATTTCCCAAATTCCTCAGGAATTTAACAACACAAATTGGGGCTTGGACCCAATTTCATCATGGAAACACCGTAAACATTTTTGTCAAACAATTTGCAAACGAACTCCTCCTAACATTTTGTCAAACTATTTTCTTGCAAACTCTGTAATTTCACTTCAGCGCTCTGCTAAATGGCCCATGCAGGCTCAGTGTTGAAAGCTAGGTTCTGATACCATATTGTAATGTCCCCATTACCAACAAATCCACAAAATTGCTCTGATACCAATTTGTAACATCCCCAACCACATCCTCGACAATTCCACACCCAAATTCCAAATTCTGATACGATTAAATTAAATAATAAATTGTGCATCTAAATAGAGTTAAGCAGAAATAATAACAACATGCATGCAACAATAACAATTCATATTTAAAATTTAACAACAAATATTCCATGATAGAAACTTATAATTGCACACACATAATAATTGAAATAAGCACACAAATGACACTTATCTTAGGAAATAAACGTGCGGCTCAGAACTCTCAGCAATGAGTCACCCTTGAGATGGGGCTAAAATCCACCTGGGTAAGGGATTCCTAACCCGACTAAGCTCTCTTTAACAACATACAAACTCATTCATAGGTGCCAACTCAAACTAACAACCTACAGTCCCTCAATCCCCACATGCATGTCCCACCCCAGAAAGTGTGCCCCTTCTTTGCTCAACAATCCCTCGGTTGCCCCACTTCCCTTTCGAGGATTCAACAACAGGTCGGACATGAAGTCTGAGATCCCTGTAGCTGCAATTTGGCACCTTGGAAAACTCAATTCCATGCACTTCTCTCACTTGGAGAGAATTCTCATGGGCCTGACTGTTAGAATATAATGTATGTGCTTGTTTTACCATTGAAAATATCGCTATTGTCACCCAACCATAGGCCGAAGCCACCCTCCGAGAACCTTAACCTTGACAGAGAATCACTCCGGAAGAAAACCCTAGGCTATTCCCCAAGGATAGCGCACCAACAAGAGCTGATCAGATAGTCCAAACCCTAACCAAGATATAGTCCAAGCCAAACGTGATCTGCTAGCTGCAGTAGCGGCAATGGCAACTCTCCTCCAAATCTGCGCACAAAAATAGGCACTGCAGTGCGCACAAGTGCTGCTCTACAATTCTAATACTGCCTGCTAGAATGAAGACTGGCCTCGTATATTTATAGTAATTTTGGCTAACTGCCTGGGCCGACTTCTTATTCTGGGTATCTATCTGTTCAGTATATATTATTTCTTTTGGTCAACTTCTTCTCTTGTAGGCTAATAACCTAATACAAGTTATCTTCTTGAGTCGACATGTCTTCTATGGTTATTAACCAACTCATTAGGGTTTCTTCTTACCTCCTGGAGTATTCTATTCTCGTCAGGTTTACACGTGGAGGTAAATACCTCCCGCAACTACCATAATATCAAAAGTTCCTCCTAGCTAGGGAGGTATTACAAGTAATGGTCTTGAGCACAAAAAACATACCATTCACCCGGTAGCATCAACATAGTTGTATAGACTATCTCATGAGTAGATCATGAGCACCATCATCACCATCAGTGTCATCAACTTCATCATCTCTCGAAACCATACTCTATTTGAGTAATCAGACATGATGCTCACTCCACAGAGTGACACAAGAACCATTCTTCTAATCTAGAGGAATAAATGTTCTGAACCATTTTCTATTTGGGAAATCTCTGTTCATTGATCATTCATCTTGTTGATAATAACTTTCAACACTGCTGATAGTCTTCAAGTCAATTGGAACAATATCACTCAATAAAAAACAAATGTGTCTATCCATAGTAGTACACAACTACAATCTAGTGGTATACTACCACACCTTGTATCACACAGATACTTGGTCAAACAATGGAACACATCCACCATAGTAGTATACATCTACTGTTTAGAAACATATGGTCTTCATAACAATCATCTGATATCAACCTGCACAGAAACAATGTTATGATATAAACTGAATCATCTGGGCCATTCTTCCACTCACATCTGTGAGATCTCGGAAGAGTATCTGCCCTAAAAAAGGTAAGACATCAATGATGAGCTATTTGGACTATTCTTCTCAAGCAAGGAAGAATAATTGTCCTGATTTCTGAGCCTAGACCATTCCCCACCCTGGGCCATTCCTCCGACACTAAACAAAGTGTAACCTAGAGAGAATGAGTTTTCCCTAAGGAATGTCTGTCCCTGATTGCTGAACCTGGACCATTCCCCACCCTAGGCCATTCTTCCGGCACTAAACAAAGTGAAAACTAGAGAGAATGAATTCACCCTAAGGAATGAATGTCCAGACCATTTTCAAAGGAAATGACTATCCTGCACCAATCTCCAAAACAAACCATTCCCCATGTTAACCACAATGGGAAATCTCTGTCCGGCGAGGCATGCTAGTCTTCTTGAGTAACCCTCAAGAAGAGAGACTTCCCTAGACCACTTCCCATGTTAACCACAATGGGAAGTCGCTGTCTATGGTACATAATCAATCTGGACCATTTTCCGAACTGAAAAATGTCTGTCCGTCAGAAATCTCAATCCACTTTCTGAACTAGAAAGAATCTGCTCATCCTGGACCATTTTTCGAACTGAAAAATGACTGTCCATCAATCAATAATACATCAGTGCTCCTTCCCAACCTGGGAGTCATCTCTTCCTTTTTCAATAAGGAAGTCGTCTCCACGAGTTCCAGCTTTAGTACGCAAACTCTTTCATCTTGGACATAAGCTTTACCAAAATGTCTGCTTATCTGCTCATCTGTGGAGATATGTATTGGAGAACCACTTTCTCCTTTATGGACTTCATCATGGATAATGTAATTCTTGATTTCAAATGTACTTCGGTCTGGAACACTAGTTTTCTCTGAAGGGTTCATGTAGCTCTGATCAATAAAGTATATCATTGTTGGAAAATTGGAACATGTCCATGTGGCACTTCTTCTGTCATCATGAGATATTTGTCATGGATTGGAAATCCATTATCCTGATCTTCTGACTAATCATTCTGATACAATATCTCTGTTTATAGAAAATCTTCACCACGCTTCTACTGTGCATTGGAGGTTCTCCACCAAGTTATCTTCTTTCATTTGCATAAAAGGGTCTCTTTCTGGTATGCTTCAAAGTCTTGAGGTTGCTCTGCATACACTCTTTGTTCAACTGCTCTGGAGAACAACTTTTGCATTCATATGATGTCAATTGTAGACGATATAATGGATCATGTAGAGGTATGTCTGGTTTACAAGCAATCATCATAGTCTTCTCCCTCCATCTGGGAGAACCTCTATTTCTAGATCTTGCAATGCTTGCATTTATACACTGTTTTTCATCACAACTTTCAGTTCCTTTGCTTGATTGCTTTTAGTGAGTTCATATCGGGCTGGTAATCATGTGATTCTTGATACAATGACTGGTTGTTCTAGCTTCTCTTTCTTTCTTGGAATCTTCATGTTCTTCCTCATGTTTTTCTTTAACTCTTGGGTCCATGGAATTTCTTATAGATTCAATGCCCTGAAGATTCCACTTCTTCCTTCCATCATAGGATCACGGATGTGGATGGAAAACTAGGGATACTTTAAGGCTTCTCTTCGAGGAAGACTTCTTCTGAGGTTGAACTGAACACATACTGCCTTTCATGGCTGCTATCATGGATATATACTTCATCATCTTCAATGGATCATATGATTAGTTCTCTCCTAATCCTTGCTTCATGTATGAGTGCATGTTTTTCTTTTGGAAATATATAATCAACTCCCTTCATCTGACAGAGTCCACGCTTCCGTCTGCATCCTTATTGTCTTATGCAAAGCATCTCTAATTTTCTCTTGATTGTTGACTTCTTTCTGTCTTTGCTTCTTCTAAGTCTTTTCAGGATTGATTCTGATTTCGTCTTATCTTGTAATAGCTTCCACATGATTTGTTTGATGTATTTAATTCTTTCATGTGTATTACCTTGTTTTTATATAATGATAGTAATCCTTATCTTTGTTGTTCTTCCATAGGTATAGTTCTTCTTGGAACATATTATCTTCTAATAGATAGATATACAAGATATGTATAAAGACTATGCAAACAAGATATGTACAAGAAGTATTGTTACCTTGTCTTTAGAAGAAGAAGTTTGTCTTATCCTGCTTGGTCTTCTTAGTAGGTTCCTTTTCTTCGGGAACTGATGCTTCGTGCGTTCCCTTCCTTTTATTTAGCTCAGGACAATGATTCTTGTAGTGTCCATGCTTTCGACAGTTGAAGCATTGTATTTTTAAAATATCTTTCTCTTGATTTGGCTTCCTCCTTGAACCAAACTTCCTTTTGTTCTTGAAATTCTTGAATCTTGCTGTGAAGGCTTGATCATCGTACTTCTTTTGGGGTTTCTCTTTTGCACTGATCCTAGATTCTTCTTGAGCACATCAAGTCCAAAGTTCTTCAAATGTAGGATACTCCTTTCTTGTGTTCATTCTTGTGGCAAATGCATCCCACGTCTTGGAAAGACCATTGAGTACTATGTTTACCAATTCCTTCTCTGAAATGATCTCTTCAATGGCTTGTAGTTGATCTCTTAACTGGGAGATCCTCACAAAGTATGATGTTATGATATCATCATAATTTATCTTCATGTCACAGAGCTCATTCTTTAGACTCATTATTTGTCCAATGTTTCTGATTGAGAAGAGGTTTGTCAGGGCATCGTACATCTTCTTCGATGAGTCAAGATGGGAGATGTAGGGTATCGAGTGGTCTTTTATAGAGTCCACTATGATACTCATGGCATTGATGTCACCATCTTTGAACTTCTCCATAACTGCAACGTTTTGCGGTTCCTTCTCTTTTCCTTCTTCAAAATCTGGTTCCATGATCTTTCCTTTCACGATATCCGACACTTTATTCTTGACAAGGATGAGTTCAATCCTTTTCTTTAACGCTCTGAAGTTAGAAGCTCCGTCTAACTTTTTTTCTGACTTCATAGAGTAGGTCATGGCTTCTTTGACTTGGTCAACCCTAGATTTGACCAAAAATTCAAACTTGACGTCTTGGCTTGCTGAGAGTACCAGGAGATGCGCTAAGCTAGGGTGCACTGATCTATTTGGAAATTAGGTCAATCCCTTCACTTAAGGTGCCTCAACGAGAGGATTAGGGTTTCTACAACTGCACCTGCTAGTAACCCTAGCTGTAGTGCTTTGGTGACTGCTCCTGCTAGAAACCCTAGCGACAGTTCTTCAACGAGCTTAATATCCTTATGGCTATGTTTCCTTCCAGCGGTTAGACTGAATGAAGGAGGTGTAGGCCCATAACCTGTTAGAATATAATGGATGTGCTCGTTTTACCATTGACAATATCGCTATTGTCACCCAACCATAGGTCGAAGCCACCCTCCGAGCACCTTAACCTTGACAAAGAATAACTCCAGAAGCAAACCCTAGGCTAGATATCCAAACAAAGGGTAGTGATCATTTCCCCAAGGATAGCGCACCAAGAAGAGTTGATCAGATAGTCCAAACCCTAACCAAGAGATAGTCCAAGCCAAACGTGATTTGCTAGCTGCAACAGCTGCAATGGCAGCTCTCCTCCAAACCCGTGCACAAAACTGGGCATTGCAGTGCGCACAAGTGCTTCTTTGCAATTCTGATACTGCTCGCCAGAATGAAGACTGGCCTCCTGTATTTATAGTAATTCTGGCTAACTGCCTAGGACGACTTCTCATTCTGGGTATCTATCTGTTCAGTATATATTATTTCTTTTGACTGACTTCTTCTCTTGGAGGCTAATAACCTAATACAAGTTATCTTCTTGAGTCGACATATCTTCTATGGTTATTAGCCAACTCATTAGTGTTTCTTCTTGCCTCCCGGAGTATTCTATTCTTGCCAGGTTTAAATGTGGAGGTAAATACCTCCCACAGCTACCATAATATCAACACTGACAACCCGCTTCTTTAGTCATACGGGCCTGACAACCCGCTTCTTCAATTTTGTTCTTGAGCTAACCAATACAGGTATAGGTTCCCATTGCAAACCAGTACTGTAAGGTACAATTTGCAACTTCCTCTGTGAAGGAATCGATAATAATCACAATTATGCCCCCATCGCACTATGTCCCCAAATATATATATGCAGGTGTCTTTTAAGACACTTGGCACCCAAGGGACTCCCTTGTCCCTACTTTATAACTTAGGATACATTCCTATCCATTAATTTAGCTTTAATGAATATTAATATAATATTCCATTGGGATTAATCTGCCTAGGTTAGCCCCTTCCTAGACTCTTAGCCCCCCATTTTCCCTTTCTAGTGGAGTTTAGCCCCCCATACTCATTTGTGGGTCGGTCTGCATCAATGATGTACTTTATTAATATTATGAGTGTTTACATATTACAAAAATAGGCTCAATGGCCTTTAGCATCTAGGCTCTCTGGCCTAATTACCGTACAGGTACCCTGGCCCAAAATATCATGGATCACTAGCCTATATGTTCATTTACATTTATATGTACAATTGGGGTTCAAACTAGGGGTATTACACACCCAGAGATTATAAAATATGTCCCTCCTCCCACATATCCTCACCTTTGTTCACCGAGAGACCAAAAGTGATGACCAGAGCATTTTTTGCAATTGAACTACCAAGGGAATGCAGGGTACCAAACCCAACCGCTCATAACCCTCCACGTGTCGACTAATCTCCATGTTAGCCCTAAAATTTCATATGCTTTTTTTCATCAAGTTATACTGTTAGGGTTAGGGTTACCCTTGTTTTGATGTTGTTTAAATTTTGTCCCCTTTATCAGAACCGGTCTCCCAAGATTTTTGAACCATAATCTTCCCACCTTTTGCTGTCACACAGTTCGCCTTGCCCTTGACATCTTAGACGTCGATGACCCTCTTCTTCGAGCTACCATA
Source organism: Picea engelmannii (assembly GCA_009831015.1). Classification (NCBI taxonomy): domain Eukaryota; kingdom Viridiplantae; phylum Streptophyta; class Pinopsida; order Pinales; family Pinaceae; genus Picea; species Picea engelmannii. The sequence goes on from ML777735.1 coordinate 275,864, forward strand.
AGTAAGTGAACCACTCTTGACCCCTCACCAGGCAATAGGGTTGCTGCTCCTCTTATCTCTAAACACCACTCAGTCACAAATTTCCAAACCCCAACCCAAATATTTTTCTCCATAGCTAATATGCAGTGCCCTCTAAACTGGTGAAGAATTCATTGATCAAGATCTAGGATGACGAATAAGATAAGGACATGTCCTTTGGAGCATAATAAACCTAATCCATCGTAGGATTAACCATTTTTTAGACTTATTCAAATTTGAGGAATTTCTTGGTAAACCGACAACCCTTACATCAACTCCTTCGATGTATCAAAGGAGTCACCACAAAATCCTTCGATGCATCAGAGTAGTCTACACAAACATCATCGATCTTACCTCTACATAACTTTCACTGAAGTATTCAAAGCTTTTTCTATGAACTTATCCAATGTATTTGGATGCTTTAACATTAACGCCTTCGATGCACTTAAGGGCCCATCAACAACCATTCCTCCCACTCTCTAGATGTTCATCGAGGGATATTCAGAGTAGTAGCATGTTCTACTGTGTTTCCTTGCACCGACACTATCACTTGGATACTTAAACACGTGGATTTGGAAAAAAAAGTATGTCTGTAATGTTGTGGGACAACCCATAGCGTCATTACATCCCAAAGACATGGCAAAATTTTATCATCTGTAAAAAGGGACCAAGAAGCTAGATAGTGAACTTCTGGGGGGGTTCAAGCATACAACCAAGGATCTATTCCCCACATGGTACAAACCAGACAAGGTGTCCAAACTCAAACTCACTGGAAAATGTCCCACATCCTCTCTCATAAGACCTTATCAATACATGGTGGCCATGTTGTGCAAGTTGTATGGGGAGTAAGATGCCTCCAAGTTTTCCCTATCATACATGCCATTAATTTACTATTTGTTATAGTCCAAAAATTCCCTACCTATGCATACATGGCATTGGCCTTTCCACTTACACAATTTGCCAAATTACTGTTGAGGCTCCTTCTTTAAAAAACCATTTTTTTGAACATGTACGCGTCCTGATGAACTATAGCCTGCGTACATACATGAGATGCATACTAGTTAGCTCACGTACATACACGAACTGCATGCTAGACAACCCGTGTTTACCTTCAAAAGGTGCAAAAAATGTATAATTGCAAATAATTCAACGGAGTTTACGGGCTATCGAGGGTTTCCCAACCATTTCACCCATTGTATCTTGTCCCCAAACCTAATAACCATCTTTTTCTCGTATAAAAAGAGGTCTTGGGGTCCCATTTACAACAACAAGCAAGAGAACAAGTAAAATCTTCCAAAATCCCTTCCCCTTCTTAGCCCAGGTTTTGTAGCCCTTTCTGAGATTTGGCCTCAACATTCCCCTCCAGCCCTTTCTCCTTATACAACCCTTTCCCTTTTCCCAAGAGATTAGTTGGTTATGAGAGGAAAGCATGGGAATGATGCACTTGGAACAACAATAGAAAATCCCAGACTTGGTTCATGGAGTGTTAGCCGAAGAATCTTGTAATCTTTCTGATCTTCATATTTAATAAAATAGTTCTTTCCTGTCCCAACACATTGTGTCTTTATGCTTAATTGATTAATGCATCTATGTCTATGTCTGAATATTGAAAGTGATAAGTAGAGATTGTATACTTTGTAGCATTATTTTCCTAAGTTTTTGCAGGTCGACTTTGGGAGGATACCCACAATCAAGGAAGCTACAGAGGTGAAAGAGGTCTACACCAACCACAAGGACCAAAGGTACACCTACTAACCTTATTTCGTCTCTCTTTTCATTTCATTTAGATAGTTTTGGGGTAGCTTAGGAATAACACTATCTTTTAAGGGAAGTCATTGCTCTGCTTGTACCTCGACCCAGTATAGGGGGGTTTCCCCCGCTAGAAGAATTGGTGACTCCACTTGGGAGTCTCTCTCGGTTCTTAGTGGGATATTTTGGTTTAAATTGGTTTTTTTTTTCAGTTTCTTTTTGAGTTTTTCAGGTTTACTAAGTCAGTTTAGGGTCTTTGGTCACCTCCCAGGTGCCTACCAACCTTCCCTGTGTAGTCAGTTTGCCAAGCCTTTTTTCTTTTTGAAATTTTTTTAGAGGTGTGCACGCTCTTCTTTGGTTCAGCCCACGTACATACAAAGTCTGCACAATATACAACCTGCATACATACACATGATGCAAAGTGAACAACCCACATCTCTGTGTGTCAGAAAGTTAAAAAAAAAGAGATTTTCTCTTTCCTGACATAATCTTTGTTCTTCTTAGGCCTTCTTAAACTTCACAGGGCCTCTGTTAGTGGTCTTTGGTTGGGTTAAAGATTCAATTTTAAGTTGTTTCTTCATCTTCTTTTGTTTTCTTTAGAGGTTTAGATTCGACTTACAAGCGTTAGATCCTCCTCTAGATTCTTGGGAGTCCCTCCGTTTACGCAACGATTTAGGGTCTATATGAGTCTTGGGTTTTATCATCTCTTTATCCAGTTTATGCTTTGAAAAACAAAAATAGTCTTTTACTTTTTTTTTTCTTGTTTAAGCATTTCGAAAAATAAAAAAAAGGGATTGCTTTCAGTTATGCATTTAGTTTGGTAATTGTAGTGTAGGTTGTCTTTTTACAAAATGAAAAGAGTTCCATTTCAAAGTTCCTTCTTAACTATTTTCTTGAAAGTTTAATGATTTTTGCATTATAAAACAAAAATCTATTTTAGGAAACTTTTAGTTATAGGATCTTGAAATATTGTTTTGAGAAGTTTGCATTGATAAAGATTTACAAGCCTTTTTATTTCATTTTGAAGTATCTAGTTTGATTTTTCATAAATGCTCTAAATTCTTTCTTCTCCTTTGTCTCTTTCAAACACCACAAGTTGCACGTCCATATCCTTTGAGTAAATCAAGCCCATAAAATCAACGCTTAAACTTAAAATCAATTAGACTTTTGGTTTGTAGGGTTCACCAACTAGTCTAGGCTTTAGGGCTTTGAATTAGGTGTGGAGTGGAAACTCTTCAAGGCCATTTAAATAAACATTGCAGTTTGTGATAAGGAGTGTTAAGAGTCCAGTGTCGTAAGAGTCAACTAGGACCCCCCTCTAACACATGGGATAAACACGAGGTCGCATAAGGAAAGGTAGAGGAGATAAACCGTCCAAAGTTGGACCAAGCATAGTGGGGATTGTATATTGAGGGTCATTCTTGGGAATCACACTGATCATATTTGACTACGGAGCCTCGTGGAACTTGAATCCTTTCAAGATCTTCAGTTTTCTTCTAGACCATTTTCCTTTGGTACCCTTTAAGCGCTTCAAACTTTGTTATCCTGCTCATTACGATCAAACCAACTGTCCACTGTACCCGCCTGGTGAATGACTGCGAAATGACAACCTAGTTGGCTATTTTTAGGGACTTAAACAGGTGACTGTGGGGGTATACCATGGTACCTAGGGTAGACATCGGATCATGCTTTGTAGAGTATACCCAGAGGGTGTTTCCCTGTTCGAGTTACACTTGCACTGGTAAGTTGCTCTAGTGTCGATTGGCATATTTTTTCTTCCTACTAGTTAATTGTTTACTTGATTTGCCTTTAAGAACTTTTAGTGTGTGCTCTTTGTTTCACGCTAGCTAAACCTTACAATGTCGGTTGATCATTTCACAAAGTGGAATATCAACAACTCTATCATTTGCGTAGGCTTCAGGGCCTGTCGCCGGTCAGTTTGGAGCCACCTTCGCCACCATTGAGGCACATGATAGATCAAGAAGGCTCATCCTAAGCTACCGTGCCACAAGAAAATTATCTGAGCCAACTCCGAGAGTAGACTTTCCTCCACCAGAGTAATCATTATTTCTAACCTCGAGATCGAAGGTTTCAGGCCAACAAATCCTTTGATCACTGACTTATCGACACCACTTCTAATTTAGGTAGTCCCTCTCGAGGTGAATTCACCTGAACGACAGTTCATTCAACGAGCGACGAAGGAAGCAAATAATGCTACTTCATCAGGGAGTCCTTGTTAATGTTTAAGCCATTATTATAGTTCTTTGCATTTCAATAGATAACAACAACATAAGACAAGATCACTGAGAAATACACAATCACAAGAGACACAACATTTATCCTGGGAAACCCTCTAGGGGAAGAAAACCCAACAAAACTTCCTTATTATAGATAGCCAATACAATGCCAAGAGATAACTTAAGCTAATACAGAAGATCCTCTCCCAAATATGCGCCACTCTCTCTTTCTCTTCTCGAACTACAATTCCGAAAGTTGTCTCTCAATGAGCAAGTGAGGTGTATGTCTAAGTGAGGCGCTAGCCTCCTTATTTATACAAATCTGTAACGTGTGAAGTGTCTCTTCATTGGCAGGGCTGATTTTTGAAACTGGGTGGTTATAACCACATTTATTATATTTCGGGGCCTCTTTAATATATTCTGGGGCTGACTTTTCTTTTTGCCTATTACAATTACATTCTAACGAATCCGCAAAAGGGGATTTGGTCCTTTTACAATAGACGACATGATCAATCCACAACAGGGATTGATCCAATGAATAGTATATCAAATAATAATAAGAATAAGTTACATTATTTCAACACTCCCCCTTAATAAGAAGGGTATTCTTCAACATCATCGAGTGAGAGAGAGAGGACAACATCATCAACATCATCAAGTGGGTGAGAGGACAACATCATCAATATCATCTTGGAACACTGACTGGCGTATCTATAAATCATCGAAAGTTATCTTCATCGACAACATCATCATTCTCAAAGGAATGCAATCATCATCTGCATCAATATGTATTAGTATAAAACTAATACATCATCATCACAGCACGAGGCTAGCTCATCATCATAATACTGGACTGGTTTTACGTCACAACTGTAAGGCTACAAGCACAGTGCTCGTCTTGCTTTACATCACATCAGTCAAGCTGGAAGCAAGAAACTCGTCCTGCTTTACATCACAACAATCAGGCTGGAAGCAGGATACTAGACTGGTTTTACGTCACAATTGTCAAGGCGGAAGCACAGTTCTAGTCTTATCTCATAGTCTTGCTTTACGTGACAACAGTCAAGTTGGAAGCAAGAAACTCGTCCTGCTTTACATCACAGCTGTCAAGCTGGAAGCAGGATACTAGATTGGCTTTACGTCATAGCTGTCAAGCCGGAAGCTCAGTGCTAGTCTCATCTCATCTTCTTGCTTTACGTCACAACCATCAGGTTGGAAGCAAGATACTAGACTGGCTTTACGTCATAGCTGTCAAGCCGAAAGCACAATACTAGTCTCATCACATCTTCTTTCTTTACGTCACAACACTGAAGCCGAAAGCAAGATACTAGACTGGCTTTACGTCATATCTGTCAAGCCGGAAGCACAGTACTAGTCTCATCACATCTTCTTGCTTTACGTCACAACACTGAAGCTGGAAGAAAGATATTAGACTGGCTTTACGTCACAACTGTCAAGCCGGAAGCACAATACTAGTCTCATCACATCTTCTTGCTTTATGTCACAACACCGAAGCTGGAAGAAAGAGATGTCTCATCACAACAACTACTCCCCCTTTCGAGGAAGGTCCTTTCGGACTATACCAAAATTATCTCAAAAGTGCTCAAACTTTACATGAGATAGAGGCTTGGTCAACACATCAACAACCTGTTCATCCATGCTAACGTACTGGAGCTTTAAGGCTCCTCTATGAACCATGTCACGGATGTAATGATAACAAATCTCTATGTGCTTCGACCTGTCATGGAATACATGATTCTCTGTCATCTTTATGCATCTCTGGTTGTCACAGAGGATTGTGGTTTCTTCCATCTCTAGGTCAAATAGGCCGGTGAACAACTTTCGAAGCCATATAGCTTCGCAGTTGGCATAACATGCAACAATGTATTCTGCTTTCGTGTGCTGAGAGCAATGTTAGATTGCTTCCTACTCTGCCACGAGATCATGGTTGATCCCAAACTGAAACATCATCCTGAAGTGATTTTCCTGTCATAAACACTTCCTGCCCAATCTGCATCAGTATATCCACTCAATGTGAAATCATGATCTCCATCATAGCTGAGACCATAATCTATTGTACCCTTAAGGTACCTCATCACATGTTTTGCAACCACTAGGTGAACATGTATGGGTTCTACCAAAAACTGACTCAAGGTGTTCACGACAAAACAAATGTCTGGTCTGGTGTTCGTCAGGTACATCAACGATCCAATAATTTGTCTGTAAAACGTGGCATCAATTAATTCTAACGAAGTATAGACCAACAACTTCAGCTTCGTTTCCATGGGTGTATTCATGGACTTGCATTCCAACATGTCGAATCTCTTCAGGATTTCGACTGCATACTTCCCTTGGTTAAGGAAGATCCTCTCTGGACTCTACCATACCTCAAGACCTAAGAAATAGTGCATTAGGCCAAGGTCTTTCATTTCAAATTCTGAGGCAAGTCTCTTCTTACATTCAATGTTGAGATTTTCTTCTTCGATTAAGAATAAGTCATCCACATAAAGCAGTAATATTACTAGCTCATCATTCATAACCTTGAAGTAGAGGTTAGAATTTGCTTTACTCTTGGTAAAGCCCAAGCTCGTAAGGAAACTGTCTATCCGGCCATACCAAGCTCTAGGAGCTTGCTTCAATCTGCATAATTCTTTCTTCAACCTGCAGACATGAGACTTCTTGTTTTCAACTTCAAATACTTGAGGTTGCTCTATATACACTTCCTCTTCGATGAAACCATTTAGGAAGGCTGTCTTTATGTCCATCTGGTGCAACTTCCACTTCATCTTAGCTACAAGGGCTATGATGGTTCCGTTCGAAGTGTATCTGGCTACAGGAGTGAATGTCTCTTCATAGTCAATGCCTTCCTTTTGAGAAAAGCCACGAGCGACGAATCTTGCTTTATACTTCTCAATAATTCCATCAGCAACATGTTTTATTTTGAAGAGCCATTTGGAGGATACCACGTCTTTACTCTTCGGTCTGGGAACTATTTCCCATATATCATTCTTTATTATGTATTGATATTCCTCTGTCATGGCATCTGCCCATTCTTTCCTCTAAATGGCTTCGTTAAAGTAGGTAGGCTCCTCCTCTAGAAGATCACACATCAAAGCCGTATAACTGGAGAATGGCTTTGGTCTTTTCACCTGTCTCGTAGTTCCTTCGGGAACACCATACTTCTCTCCATCTTGAATAAGCTCTCTAGCACAAGCTGGCTTTATTTTATGGAGGATCGTCATCTGAGGAGGTTCTTGAACTTCTAATATATCATGGTCTTCTAGGATTTCCTCATCATGGGAAGTTACGACTTCCCTCATCGGTTCTGCGGCTCTGGGAACCTCCCTCACTATAGTTCTGGGGATTACGGGTTCCTCTTCATATAATTCTTCAAGCTGGCATCTCCTTGATTTCTTGAGTGCTGCATATTCATCAAAGGTCACATCCCTGCTGATCTCAATGTGACGGTGCCCTGGTATATAGATTCTGAAGGCCTTGGAGACCTCACAGTATCCCACAAATATTCCCTTCTTTCCTGAAGGTTCCAACTTGTTTCTCTTCTCTTTCGGTATATGAATAAATACTGGGCAGCCAGATATTTTGAGATGGCTTACCTCTGGTTTCTTTCCGGTGAACATCTCTTATGGGGTCTTGAGCCCAAGTGCACTATGGGACAATCAATTCTGCACATATACAACTACCATTGCTGCTTCTGCCCATAAGCACATAGGAAGATCTTGATCATGGATCATAGTCTTCACAGATTCCATTATCGTTCTATTCTTTCGTTCAGCTACACCATTTTGTTGGGGATTATAGGGAGTAGTGAGTTCCCTCTTGATCCCAACATCTTTGCAGAAGTTCACAAACTCTTTTGAGGTGTATTATCCTCCATTATCTGACCTGATTATCTTAATATTTTTTTCAGAAAGATTCTCTATCAAGGATTTGAATTCCTTGAACTTGCAGAACACTTCGTCTTTAGATTAAAAATATACCCAGGTCTTACGAGAATAATCATCAATAAATGATACATAATATACATACCCAATAATGGAGGACGATGGCATTGGACCACATACATCTAAATGAATGAGCTCTAGGATTCCTTCTACTTTGTTGTCTCTCTTCAGAAAAGGGTTCTTGATGTTCTTCCCTTGTGCACATCCATTGCATATGCCTTCATGGTCAATCTTGAGTTCTGGTAAACCTGTGACCGCTTTGCATATGTATGGTAGCGTCTGTAGTTGATGTGGGATAATATTCTATGCCAAAGTTCACATGAGTTTTCAATGGCGTGGGTCATGGCAGCCTCTGAGTGACCCTTTAGTTTATATAAGCCATTTTCTTCACTTCCAATGATGATTGCTTCATTTAAGGTTTCTCCTTTAGCCCACATAAGAAATTCTCCATCTATAAAGGAAACTCTGAAGCCTTTCTTTTCTAAATCTGAAATGGAGACTAGGTTCTTAGTCAAACCTGGTACATATAGTACATCTTCATCTTCAATGAATTCCCTGAATTCAGTTTGTAGTTTGATTCTCCCACTCCCTTGATGGGATATTGGTAATCATCTCCAAGTGTCACTTTCTGAGAAAAATTCTTTTTTGAAATACAAGAGAGGATGTCTCTTTGTCCCGTCATGTGCTTGGATGCACCACTATCAATGAGCCAAGTGTCCTCTCCAGGTGTTACAGATCCTGAGAGGGACGAGATTAAGACATGATCTTTAATCTGCTCTCTTATCATATTTGCGGGTGGCTCTTCATCTTCGACTACATGGGCACGGTGCCTCTTCTGTTTTCTCTTGTATTCTTCTTGTCTGACTTGACAAAATTTCGCAATGTATCCCATCTTATCACAATGGTAGCATTTTATAGATGAGTAATCTCTTTCCTTTCGTTGTCCTTTCTTTTGAAATCTCCTTGGATGAGATTCTTTATTATTGAATTTGTTTGGTGGTTGAGGCTCTTTATGAGTCTCCTTTTGGAAGTAGGGTTTCTTCCTTCCTCTTTTGGTGTGAGTAGCTAGGGCTTGATCATCATCTCTTGCTAGTAGTGCTTCATGGTTAGCTACTCTTGTTTCTTCTTGGATGCATTCTTCCCATAGACTATCAAACTTCAGTTTCTCCGTTCTGGCACATATTGTTTGGATGAATGCATCCCAAGGTATTGTGAGACCATTTAGGGCCGTCATTATGAGTTCGTCTTCGTCTATGGTATCTCCAATTGCTTCTAACTGTTCTTTGAATTCTGAGATTCTGGAGAAATATTCCTGAATTATTTCTCCTTTCTGCATCCTTGTATTCTTCAGTTGAGTTCTTAGATTCATCTTTCAGTTTATGTGCTTTCCTTCATATAGTCTAGTCAAGGCATCAAAAATTTCTTTTGGAGTCTTCTTATATGACACATAAGGAATCAGGTGGTCTTTGATTGAATCAACAATGATTCTTTTGGCCCTGATTTTGTCCTTTCGATGCTTGGATTTTTCTGCAGCATCGTCGGGTTCTGGAATTTCTCCTTTGACAAATTTTTCTAGGTCATTCTCTCCAAGAACGAGTCCAAGCCTATACTTCCAAGCACAGAAGTTTTCCACACCTTCCAGCTTGTCAACAATCTTAGTGCTTGAAAACATCTTTTACATGGAGCTAGGAAAATGACAGAAAAATGAAAATGCTCAAAATCAAATTCTGAACTTACCAGGAGGTGCGCTTGACTGAGGCGAGTAGCCTGGTGTGTTTGGATATGATAAAATCCAACTTTTTCTCCTCCAAACTTGATCTGTGGATTTATGGACTGGTGCTTTTGGTTTTCTGGTACCTCTAGTACTCTGGTACTTCTGGTACACTGGTTTTCTGGTACTTCAGGTACTTTGTGAAACTAGGGTTTCACTTTTCGAGAGATCTAGCCACTGAAAAGGTGCGCTGAGAGTGCCAAAGTAATCCTTGGGGGAGGGCACACTTTATAGGTGGTTTTAGGGTTGAAAAGATTCACCATCAAAAAACCCTAATTTGCATGTACGACAACAGTGACGTTTTTCACTCTTGTGAAAGATGCTTCCTTCAGCTTGGCTATGATACCATGTTAATGTTTAAGCCATTATTATAGTTCTTTGCATTTCAATAGATAACAACAACATAAGACAAGATCATTGAGAAATACACAATCACAAGAGACACAACATTTATCCTGGGAAACCCTCTAGGGGAAGAAAACCCAACAAAAATTCCTTATTATAGATAGGCAATACAATGCCAAGAGATAACTTAAGCTAATACAAAAGATCCTCTCCCAAAGATGCGCCACTCTATCTTTCTCTTATCCAACTGCAATTCCGAAACTTGTCTCTCAATGAGCAAGTGAGGTGTATGTCTAAGTGAGGCGCTAGCCTCCTTATTTATAAAAATCTGACACGTGTGAAGTGTCTCTTCACTGGCAAGGCCGACTTCTCAAACTGGGTGGTTATAACCACCTTTATTATATTTTTGGGCCTCTTTAATATATTCTGGAGTCGAATTTTCTTTCTGCCTATTACAATTACATTCTGACCAATCCGCAAAAGGGGATTTGGTCCTTTTACGATAACCGACATGATCAATCCACTATGGGGATTGATCCAATGAATAATATATCAAATAATAATAAGAATACACTTTGCAGTTACATTATTTCAATAGTACTCATACTCCCATCTCAGCTGTCGCAGGAGGGGACATTGTACCTCCTCCCCCACCTCCGCTTGTCAGGACCACGACTGTTCAGACGCCCACTACTTTGGCCAGTGGCTCGATTCCTTCGACGACTTTACCCACTATTCCTTCTATCCAGAAGGCATCGGGTGCTCCCTTTTCATATGTGAACCCTGCTTTTGAGTCTAACTTGGTTCTCAAATACTCCACTCTAAAGACCATTGGTTTGGGGGTAGGGAGCTCTAATTCTCCCTTACAAGGAACCACTACAGGCACCACTACCATTAAACACCATTCTTTACGGTGGGGGTCACACCCCTCCTCCATCCCCTTCGCTCAGAGGAATGTTTAAACAACCAATCAATCCTAATGCCAACTATAATTTGTTTAGTGGAGGGAGCCTTGGACCTCAATCCTGCATGACTCCGACGGGATCAATGCAGTTTTCTTTGTTCGATGCATTTGGAAACAATGCTTTTACTTTGTCTGCTCTCTCGACTGGGGTAACCCCTTCTTTGGTCAACAAAACCCTATGCAAGTTTTTATTCCTTTGCAGAGAGTGATGACGTGAGTTTACTCCTTGCAAGGTCTTGGGAATCCTTGGTAGGGATTGTTTCCCTCGCAAGGGATGCTGATCGGGGGAAAACCTTCCCACACTCCGTGGAACCCAGGGCAAGGTTCAATGCCCATGCAAGGATGGTCGGCTGGGGGCATCCCAAACCAAGGTCCTTGGAAAAATGTACAGGGATAAATCCCTGCACAAGATATGTCATCTAACTTCGATAATCAATTGATCATACAACATAGGACGCAAATCCATTTCACTGGACAAGGCCACCATAGTATCTACCAAACCCCGACCAACAGTCAAAATTTTCCAGGCAACCTGGTGCCAACCAAAATTCAGTCCCCTCTTTTCATGTAAATACACTACAACCAAGACTACCCTTTCTGGCAACTTTACATTTGCCAAACCTGTCAAGATTGTTAAATGACTTGACTTGTCATGATCTGCGTTGGCCCCCCATGTCGACTAAGTTTCCCTCTGACATATTTAAATTCAAAGGGAATCCTAGCGAATATCTAGGTGATCACGTGACAAATTTTCACTTATGGTGGTCACCTAAATCGTTAAAGGGCGACTTCGTTCAATTGTGCTTGTTTCAACACACTCTTATAGGGGGTGCAACGAAGTGGTATATCGAGCTCGACAACTCAAAGTATGCTTTCTTTAATGACATGGCTATGGTTTTCTTGAATGATTTCCAGCTACCAGTGAGATACGATGTCGACACCGAGTTGCTGGCCAACTTCGAGCAGACGAAAGACAACCATATCTCGGATCACATCCGAGAATGGAGGCGACAAAAGAGTTTGATTAAAGTCAAGGTCCCTCCTGCATTTTTACTCGAGTGGTTCTTAAAGTCTTTGGTTCCTTGCGTGTCCAAAGACGTAGCAATGTATGGGGTGTTTTCTAAAGAAGAGGCTATTATGAGAGCCCAACAACTGGAGTTGATTTACTCTCAGTCCGACATGCTATACGAGATCTTACCCAATGCACCACGGTCAACTCTCGACAAAGACAAACAAAAGTCTGGGCCTCATGCCAATGGTATAGTAGGCTCAGCACAGAGCAAGCCCACATATCTGTTGTCTAGTCAGTTACATCAATTATCGATTCAGCAGACTATGGCCAACCAAAATCCTAGTTCGGATGCCCCCGTAACCCAAACGTCAGATGTACATAGTATGCAAACGATAAATCCCAAGGGTAACCAAAAAAATGAGTGAAAGAGAAAAAAAAAACAAGAAGGGTAAGGGGGATAAGAAAGCTACAAATAATACTGGCGAGGGAAAAACTAAAATGACAAAGGTGTAGTTTCCATGTAAGCTTTGCACGAACGACCACTTGACTCACTAATGCCCTTGGCCCGAGGAAGCCCAGAAGCTACTGGCACAACAAAAACCTGCTATGTTGACAAACCATTTTCCACAAGGGAAAAATACGGCTCAAGCTTTCTCATCCACGAGGGTGCTTGGGGGTAGTCAGGCAACCCCCGCACCCAATAATAAAAACAGGGCCACAAACATTTACATGATGAAAGCCAAGGCTAATCGATCAACCAGGGCTCATAACTATGGAACACCATAATTTGTTGAGAAGGGAATAGAGGCCTCCAACCCATTGAATCCTCTTCAAATTGAGAAGATAGTGGGAGAAACGATGTCTGACATCCCTAAGGGTGCTTTCAAAAAGGATTCTCGCAATCCAAACACGAGGGATGCTCATAATTACTGCATCGTCTGCTCTGAAAGTTCTCCATAGTTTCCCCTCATAGAGAAAATATTTGTTGTCTTCCTTGGGAGCGACCGAGACCAGTAACTCAAGAATGATAATATTTTATCCTACAGTCCATAAACCTCGTCTTCCTGACCATATCGCCTTTTAGATAGTAGTGGCTTACACCACGAAATAGTTGACATGGAACATTGATAAGGGTGTTGTTGATGGGTCTTAAATCCCTTGATTCAACAGTAGGAACCAAACCCGCCACCGAGGCCCAATTAGACTCTGCAGCGTTTGATAGTGGAATGGTTCTCCAGATCTTGTGATCTGGCCAAATTATCGATGGAATTTGTGTTTTCTTGTGAAGGCTTTTCCTTCAGTTATGAATATTCTCTTTTGTATTTTCTCTTGGGTGGGACCAATATGACAGATGTAAGTCAGTATAAACCAACTTGGTAACAAACAGGATTAAGTTTTAAACTACTGGGGAGGAGACTAAGCTTGGGATAACCCATTGCTCAAGCATGCAAATGACAATTTTATACCACATCCCTAGTACTAATACATTAACCATGTGAGCATCCAATTACTGTTTGAGATACTAATTACCAGAAAGAAAAACACATATGCAAATGAGATAATTGCAAGCAAAATAATTCATCTACCATAACCATTCATCACATAATAACACAACGATTCATCTTCATCATTAAAGAAAAGAACAACAAAACATTGCACCAGATAACTTGACAACAAAAATAATTGCTCTTACTCATTACAACATCATTCATGAAATAGGATATGAAATAGTTCTTCTCCACGTCCAATCACACATGCATTTGATGAAAATAACTTGTCTCTGGTCCAGAAGGACTTCTCAATTCAAAGCAGCTTCATAATAATTCTTAACAGCCAGAAAGAAAGAGTTCTTGCAACAACCATCGACCCTTTACTAATTGGTCAATGTCTTTATTTATAATCTAAAGTTCAACTGAAAACAATGGCTAAGTGCAGTTTAAGCAAAGAAAAATACGCCACATGGCGTCATCTTATAACAATTTATTTAACAGTCAAATCAAGATAGTTCTTTGAAAGGATGACTTTTCTCATACTCAAACCAACTAATAAACAACTCTTCACAGGTTTGGGCCCATGGGAATCTGTGCTATTCCATCGGATCAACATAAAATCCTCTGATCTCTATTGCATGCACCTGATAATTCACTAGACTTGTGTTCAACTGCTGTAGCACAGTCTGCGCCCTAATTGTATTTTCCATGAATCGTTGCACTTGTCCCAGTGTTGCATCAGTCACTTTCACTAGCTCTTCAGCCCATAATGAATCTTGTTTAGCATGTGATTCAACTAATTCGCATAGGTCGACGAAGCCGTGGGGGGTGCCTAACTGGGGGAGTTCAATAGCCTTCATTTCTTTGTTGATTTTGCTCCAATGTTTCTTTCGGGTTCCTCAGCGAGGTTACAGAGAAAAAATTGTTCGGTAGTCGGAGGGATATTTCCTGCAATCAGGATTGAAATAGTTTATAAATTACTTATCAGGAAAAGCATAGTAATATGTAAACGAAAATAACAGACTGATGCGTACCTATAGAGCTCGTTTGTCCTGATTGTTTAATACTTACGTGATCCTGGTGACCTTTTGAATGACCTGTAATGTCTCTAACCGCACCACTGGTCCTCTTCAGTTTGGATGAGTTACATCAGTGTGCCATAACATGGTAGATAAGGTATGACAGATACGAGCGTCGAAACCATTCCAGTGGCCGATTGCCGATTGGGGTCGAGAAATGATGCCAGAGCCGAACGTGTCCTGAAAGTGTGTGTAACTTCCCAAAAGGTCGTATATCATAATAAAGGAATTCGTTAAATGCCTTAGGTCAAGGAAAGTTGTTCCTCCAGAAGTTGTATCACCAAGTGTGTCAACCATCATTCTCTAATAATGGAGGCTGGGGAAATTAAATAAATTTGAATGATCGTACCATATATTCTATGCAATTCCTATTGGCTGTGTTTCATATGTCCTGGATTATATCCATCGTGCAGATGTGACGCATTAATTCTTCAATACATCCCATCGCAAGGCATGAGTGTTCCTTGTCACATTCCGTCTCGCTGCCCCGCTTTGCTATAAATTATAGATGTTATGTGTGGGTTCTACGGATCATCCGATTTTGTACACCAATAGCAACTGGTCTTGCGAGTTCAATTCTAACAAACTTTGTGTCTTAGTCTTTTATCCGGCTGCAGACGTCTAAGAAAATACGTTGTCGCACCATGGGATCCATTCAAAACACTAGACGAGGTTTGCGAGGCAGCCAAAGCACCATGTTTGAACCCCAACATGCCTGGGACTCTTTATTATTTGCATCGAGTGTCCTCGAGGCTTCAAAAGGAGGTTCCTACCTTTGCTCAGAAATGATGTCAGTGCCTCATATGGAGGTCAAAGTGGAGAAAATTATTTTTGAAGGACACATGTTGGAGGCCATGCCCCTCTCAAAAGAAGACACCGTGGAGGAGGGGAAGGCCCAGAAAAAATAAGTAGGGGGATGAGGCCACATCTCAACTGAGTTGAGTGCACACCTGGCTGTTGAGGAGTTCATAATTCATGCTACCCAGCTAGAGCCTGTCGGGACTACCAATCGAGGATGCAGGAGCTGAATGAGCATGACAAAGACCTCGAGTTCTAACGTTGGAAGCCCCAATCAGCAGCTGGAGCAGGCACAAATCACCATATACAAACTTTATTAGGAAAATAGAGAATTGCAGAGACAACTGGCGGCGAAGAACCAACAGGTATCAGCACCGCAAGGTCGCGAAGGAAGCACAAATTGGCTCAAGAGAAAGCTTCGGGAAGCACAAGATACAATTGTGAAGCTGTGCGAAGCGCAGAGGATGATGGAGGAGGAGAACATAAGAACACTAAAGGTGTGTGGAGCAGTCCAGGAGAAGGTCCATGTGCAGGAGATACATGATGGGTAGATTCTTGTTTTGTATTCTCAAAAGTGACGTATGTTTTGATAGTTTTCCCTGTTTGTTGTAAGAATTTTCACTTTCTCAATGTAACCGGGTCGGTTGGCCAAGGTGTTGGTAGTGTTTACTGTATGTAACCTAAGCCCAGTGGGAACCTTAATATATGAAATCTCGAAAATGATTTTCCGAAAGGATTCTAGTCATAGTAGTTGAATGTATCGAGTTTTTATCTAAGCTTCTCGTAAATTAGCTTTGATTTTATAATTATCGTTGTTCTGAGTTGTTTTGTAAGTTCGTTGATATTTTCCTTTAGAAACTTTCGACGTCGATTGATGCTGATGTGGCGTCACTGACTTGAGGCTCATTAAATAAAACCTAGAACTCATTTCATGGGTAAGGGTTGCACTCAGGACTTCATTTACGTCGAATGCGCTAAATTGAGCTAGATATTGCGACTACCGATGCCGGGATAGTATCGGGGATCCACGTTCAGAAAATAATATTAACGCGTAGTTTCTTCGTGGGTTATCATCCTTTGAAACTCCCGATCCTGCAAACATTTCAGAAGTCGACGATCGACGATTATTATTTCATTTTTTTGTTCAAATATTATTCTTCTAACCTTTCACCGATGCCGAGCGGATCGGTCGTCGACGATATCCTTGGTGAAGCTCATTCATAGAAATGAAAGACTTTCATCTGTCGATGCTGATGAAGATTGACGCTTAGCTATCTTGGTTTTCACGAATAGTTCTTATCACATCTAAGTCTTCCCGATGCTGAATTTATTAAGCGCGTCGGGGTAAAGCTTCGACTGTTGGTACTTTGATTAAATGTGAGTCTTTTTTAATTCATGATGATTTTCACGTGCTCAAGCAAAATTTAAAAAATGACTTAAAATGAAAACAAAATGATAAGAAAGGTATCAGCTCTCATACTGAAGTAGAATCAGACAGTGCAAAGAATAAGTGGTACCCAAAAAGGCAAGATTTGACACAGAATTTTTAGGGTGTGTTGAGTGCTCAACAAATGGCGACTTACTGGGTGAAAGCAGAATCTCTATTCCTCCTTTGCTGCTCGACTGATACAAAAGCAGGTGGAGAACTTAACTGGTTTTGAATCAGAGCCTCTTTCACCTTTGAATTTGAAATTCTCTGGTTGATGATTCCAGGCCTGCCCGTGGGGTTTAAACCCTAATTCCTCCTTCGTTTCCTGTAATCCTGACTCATGCCCTTCTTCACAAAGTCCAAGAAAGTATTCACTGGCATGAAGCCTTCAATGACCTCTACTGACTTGCTTCGGTGTTGCTTCGCTACTAGTGAGCATACATAGCCCTGATGGAGTCACCCCGACATCACAGACCTTGCTCTACTGCCATCGAGTGTCCATAGCCCCGACGGAGATACCTGCATATCATCTTTTACTATTCTCTCTTTTATAATGTCAATTTAATATCGACATGATGCCCCGAGCGAGTGGGAGAGGATGATGTCTATTTATTTCGTAAAGTGAGATAGTCAAGGTGAATCCTTTGCTAGCTTTGTGTTCAGGGTTCATGTAGTCCCTTCTGGATTTCCTTCTTTCCTTCAAGGTCTCACCAAACCACTAAGTTGACACTTCTAAAATTTCTTCAAATTCGTTCATTTGCGTAGGTTGGATAGGGGACTCCTCAAAGCAACCAAAAACTCCTCGGTCCTCCTTGTGCTTTATATGAGCGATGAGTTGGGAACAAAGTTTGCTATGTCGCCCAATTCACAGTTAGCCATTGTCTTGCCAAACATGACTTTTAAACATGCAGAAACCTGAAGGAAAAAATAAAACAACAAACCCACATGGCAATCATGAAAATACTCATTCAAAACATAAAACACACATTTTATTTATTTATTTATATTATTATTGGAAATATCGTTTTAGGGCTTGGCCATTGACTAGGAGGGCATCAGGTTCCCCCCTCATATTCTGCAGTCGATAAGTGCCTACCCCAATATTCTCAGCCACCTGGAAAGGTCCAAGCCACAGATTTCCCTTTCAACTCATTTTCTTTGTCCCATTTCCGGACTAAGTCTCCTATTTCAAAATTATTTTCTTTGGCCTTTTTCTTGTCAAACCACCTTTTCACTATCTGCTGGTGAGCTATGAATTTCAACTTAGCCTTTTATCTCTCTTCTTCTAGCATGAGCAGAGTATCGATTCTTTGTTGTATGACCGATGAGGGTTCCCCGTTTGAATTTTGGGCTAGTTGAAGAGATGGAAGATAAAGCCCATTTGGGAGAATGGCTTCCTATTCGCAAACCAGGAAGTACAGGGAATTTCTTATAGCTTCTTTGGTTGTGACCCTATCGACCCATAAAGCGTTATGGAGTAGATTATGCCAATTCCTTTGGTTATCTACAACCATCTTTTTTAATATTCTCACTAGGTTGTTATTGGTCGATTTTTCCACCCCATTTCCCCGTGGATAATAATTTGCAGAGTACCTAATTATGATTCCTTTGTCCAAAGAAAACTCCATTAGTCGGGTGGAAGAGAAATAAGTTGCATTATCAAAAACCAAGACAAAAGCCAAACCAAACCTCGTGATTAGTTGTTTCTCTATAAATTGGATCACCACTTTTTCGTTTACATGAGTCAGAGGGATAGCCTCTGCCCATTTTGTGAAGTAATCAGTGGCAGTCGGAATGTACTTGTGTTGTTTTGAAGAGCTTGGTGTAATTTAACGTATGATATCTAACCCCCATTTCTCAAAAGGCCTAGAGACAATCACTGGTTGGATTGGGATTGCTGCTCTCTTATCTCTCCCATCGCTCATTTGACAATTTTTACAGTTCCTAGCATAAGTGTGAGCGTCTTTGAACAAGGTGGGCCAATAATAGCCAACCCTTAGTATCTTATGAGGGGTGGTGTTTCCTACGAAATGTCCACCGCCAGGGCCATCATGGAGCTCCTTGAGAACTTTTTTAGTGTCCTCACGTTTGAGGCATCTTAAAAGTACCCCATTATAATTAATCTAGAAGAGTACCGAATTTATGAGGCGATATTGTGCAAATTTTAACCTGAGATCTCTCCTTTCCCTAGGGTTGAGATTTTCTGGGCAGGTTCCATGGTGTAAGAGATAAGTTTAATTCTCATACCAAGGCTCGGGCCTTGGGGAAATGTATGAAGCTTCACCACACCATATTGCCATTTCATTC
This sequence comes from Picea engelmannii, assembly GCA_009831015.1. Taxonomy (NCBI): domain Eukaryota; kingdom Viridiplantae; phylum Streptophyta; class Pinopsida; order Pinales; family Pinaceae; genus Picea; species Picea engelmannii. The sequence continues at coordinate 295,025 of ML777735.1, forward strand.
TTCCATCCAAAATTTCCATTGACTTGGTCCTAGGCTTCAACTGCGAGTTTGCACAACCCTTGCCCTTTAACTAGTTTGGTAGGTTTTATATCTAGATCGAATTCTTGGACCACTGCCATCCAGTTCCCTCTTCTTTCCCCCATCTCTTGCTGAGTAAACAAGGATCAGACTGCAGGGTGAGGCACAATCACTTTGGTGTGGTTCTCGAGGATGTAGGACCTAAAGTGTTTATTGCTCTGTATACTGAATAAGCCTGTTTGTCTATGGTAGGATAGTTTAGTTCGACTCCTTGGAGGCTGGTACTCATGAACGATACTAGGGCCTCATTGTTTTCATTATCCTTCTGAGTCAATACCGCAACTAACGATTGGTTGGAGGTGAAAGTATAAAGGAAGAAATCCCTATTGAAATCCGAACTTCGTAACACGGGGCCCCGAGATATGGCGGTTTTAATATTGCTGAAAGCATCCTTTCATTCATCATCCCACTTAAATTTGACATCCTTGCGAATCATATTTTGTAAGGGTTTGATGATTTCTGCAAAATCGGGAGTGAATTTCCTCACAAAATTGATTTGCCCGAAAAAGGACTGCATAACTTTCTCGTTATGGGGCAACGGGAGCTGAGCTATGGCCTTAATCCTTTCTGGGCCTATGGGAATACCTAGTTGGGATATAATATGACCTAACAACTTACCTTCCTCGATGCCGAAAATAGTTTTCTTTGGATTTAAGGATATATCGTATTTCCTACACCTTTCGAAAATCTGAGTTAAGTGTTGGATGTGTTCTTCTCTGTTCTTTGAATACACAGTTACGTCATCCAGATACACAACCACACACTTGTTGATTAGTCCCCGAAATTCTACGCCCATGGCCCTTTGGAAGGTTGCTCCTGCATTAATTAACCCAAAAGGCATGCGTTTATAAGCGAAGGTTCCCCACTTGGTTCGGAAGGTAGTCTTCAACCGATCTTCCTCTGAATCCAGAACTTGGTTGTAACCTGAGAAGTCGTCCAATAGAGATAAAATATCCGAACCTGACATGGTCTGCAAGAGTTGCTGCATTGGTGGGACTAGGTAATTGTACTTTTCTGAAGCTCTGTTAAGGTTTCTAAAATCCACGCATAAGCGGATTTCTCCTGAATTTTTCCTCACCAGAACCAGATTTTCTACCCATGCGGAATGTCTAACCTGGAAGATGATTTTGGCATCTAAGAGTTTCTTCAATTCTTGGTACATGAGAGGTTCCAAGGATGGGCGATTTCAGAGCTTCTGTTGGAAGGGTTTCAGTTCGGGTTTTAACGGGATAATGTGTTGGATGATGCGGGTATCATAGGTTTTCAAATCTCAATAGGACCAAGCAAAGACATCTTGATATTGTCTGAACAGTTTGAGATAGGCCTTCCTCTCCTCCTTAGATATAGTCTTGCCGAGGTTTACCTTCCTTGGGTTTTCCAGGGTTCATAGATTTACGATCTCGTGCAGGGGACATGAGCTATTGGTCTTTCCATTTTTAGGCCCCTTAAATCGTTCTTTTAGATCGAACAGATTTTCCAAATTGGCTATCCCTTTTAGGATTGTGTGAGACTTTGATCTATCAACAGGTTGACCTATCCGAGGATTGGTTCGTATTGATTGTTCTTGGAATACTTCATCGTCAATAGCCATATCTCTAAAATTGTCTTGGTTAGTTAGGAAGTTTATGATTTGTTCATCTCCTTCAAAGACTTTCCAATTAGAAATGTTGTTAGGCACCGATGATTTGTAAAGTAGTTCCATAGTGAATCGGGATGCTTCATAATCCTCTAGAGGTGATAACCTCAAAGAAGCTGTGGCTAGCGAATAAACAAGAATATTCTTTTCTCTGGGAATCACGATGATATTAAAAGCTTCAAAATGCTCTATTAACCTATGCACTTCCTGCTGATAATTCTTTAGGTGCGGGGAATTGAAATGTATAGTATTTCTTACCTGTCTAACTATAATCTCAGAATCTCCAAAAACCTTCAATCCTTTGACATTTAAGTCTAAGGATTTATTTAAACCTTGTACTAATGCTTCATATTCGGCGGTGTTGTTGGTGCACTTGAATTCTAGCCTACATGATAGGAAATAACATTTACCTTTAGGATCAATGAGGATGCACCCTATCCCTAACCCTTCTTGTGATTTGGATCCATCAAAGTATAAGGTCCAACATTGTGGGCAAGGTGTGTAGTATTCTCGTTCCCCATTACTTTCCTTTTCTCTTGTTGTTAGTTATGAGTTTTGTGACACAGGTTCTTTGCAGAAGAGGGTTTCCTCTATCCGTATCGACAATCTATCTTAAAATTACATTGTAGAATTCTGGGTGAAAGGGATGCCAGATAAGAGAAGGGAAAAGTTCTCGAAGTATGATTCACAGGAATAATTTCCCAGTATAGGGAAATCTGTCGATGAGGGTTCGATCAAGGTTTCTAAGTTGGTGACGACATGCTTCAGATACCTTTCCCTATCAATTCTGATCATGTTTTTGTACCCCTTCAGTGGTAGCCAAAGGTGAGCCCAGTCTGTACTAAAGTATCCATTCAATTTCTCAGTCCAGTCTCAGCTCAATAATAGTTTGTAAGCTTCTGGGATATCTACCATAATGATGTCAATCACCTGCACAAACTTAGGGTGTGTCGCTATTCTGATCATTACATCTTTAATTTCCCCTATAACCTTGACCTAGGTTTGGTCTAGTTGTATTACATGTTTATCGCTCTTAATAGGAACTGCATTTAACTTTTTGTAAATAGACAAGGGCATGATGTTGGAAGACACTCCTGAATCTACCAAACAATTGTGGAGGTTCTTGTTGGAAACTTTAAATGTTAAGAGGAAAGGTGGGACGAAAGGCTTTCCATTCTTATCTTCCGAACATGTATTTACAGTTGGTTTATTTACTGGGTCTGTGGAAGCTTGATTCCTTTCCTGACCATTGCCATTCGTAGGTTCTTCTACTGAGTTCAAAGCTTGCAGCAGGAAGTGCTTCTCCTGAGGGATCTTGCATATATCCATGACTGATATATTAGCCCTTAATTTCTTCAAATATTCAACTACGTTGTAATCAAGTTTGGGAAATTCTTGGGTATGGATGCTTACCGGTCTTTTACTGGGAGCAAGAGGTGCTTTCAGTTGATCGAGAGTTGTATTGTTCCACGAATTTTGGGTGGTAGCGATATCTTTTGAGACAAGTGAACCTTTACTTCACATTTTCACAACCGAGACTTCTGTGGGTGGTTCTTGAGACTCAAGCAGGTCATTGGAAGGCATGATCAGGTCGAGATCCCATATCAACATGGTTGTATCTTTTGGTGGATCAATCTCTTCTTGGTCAACAATATTCATAATTGAACTACTTGATTGTTGGGTCAGGGAGACTTCGTGTAGAAACCGATTGGCCATCAAATTCATGGCATGAACCCACTGAGGGAAGTCTCTTTTAGAGTGGTTTTCCTGGTGATAAGTACAAAAAGAATCAGATGCCACATTCCCTAGATCAATATTTAAGTTAGCTAGGAGAGGTTCAATTGCTTTGAATGGTGGGTTCATTTTAAAGAAAGGCTTATAGAGCCTTTGGCCTTGATTTCCTTCCCCTGTGTTTCTCTTCATGTCCATGATCTAGTTTGATAATTTCTTATCCGTGCATTGTAGATCTTCTATGTATCCATTACCCTTGTCGGGGGTCTATTCTGCTTGTTTTCTCGGTGGTCTAGCCAGAAGGAGTCCTCTTCTGGGAGGAGGTTCAACTTCTTTATTAACTAAAGAAACCTGGCCTTCTTTACACCCTCTCATTTGGAATTCTATCATTTTAGCTTCTTCAAAATTCTCAGCTAGGATTCGTTTAGTAGCCCTTTTCACGAACATGGAAATAGAAGTTGGGAGAGCGTTAGCATAGACTTTGATTTGCAATTCCTGAGTTGTCTTAGCTTCAGGATGAAACTTGTTCAAGATGGTCGTGAATATTTGATTGAAGTATTTGACCCTTTCTTTCGAACTCATGGTGGCGGCGAACAACTTGGCCATCAGAGCTCCCGTGGTAGTTCCCTCTGCAAATTTATCTAGAAAATATTTTTGGAACTTCGTCCAACTGGTTATGGATCCTATCGGTAGGTTAAAATACCACGTGGAAGTAGAATTTTCAAACGTATAAGGGAAAATATTGCATACTATGTCTTCATGTTGGATGTTCATAAGTTTGATCGCTAGTATGAACTTCTTGATGTGATCTTCAAGTAGTCTCGAGGTATCGGGGTCAAATTTAGGGAGTAACTTCTCTGGATGTCAGGGAAGATTATGTACTCAGCCTGGGATGGCCAGAGCGTCTCTAGCCAACCAAAGTTTGTTTTTATAAGGTGGTTTTTCCCCTTCTCCCTCATGGTCATTGTTGTTGTCCATACCTTCAGAATCTAAATCAGAGTCTTCTTCTTCCGAAAAATCATTCGGTTAAGAGACGTTGCCGATTGGAGTTTTGGGTATCAAATCAAGAGGATATTGGATTTCGATGATCGCAAAATATATTAAGTCTTCTACCAAGTGTACGAACACCTCGTCAGGAGTACTAATCACTGGTCTACTTTGTTGTTTTCTTCGAGGGAGTATCAGAGCTAAGGACAACGCATCGATCTGTCGAGCGTATGCTCTTGTGATTCTTATGAATTGATTTACTTCCTCGTGAGGAAGAGCGTAAGGTATTTCAGGGTGAAAATATGCTTCCTCAGGCTGGGGTGAGTTACTCATTTCAGGAGTACTCAATGTGTGTGTGCTATCATGGGAATGACTAGCCATGCATGTGGGCTGTTTTGAATCTACAGGTTGTTTGAAATACTATGTAAAATGTATATCCAACCATTCATTCTTCAGGCCCTCCTTCTAGTGACATTTCTATTGATGGGTCTTAAATAACTTGATTCAATAGTAGGAACCAAACCCACCACCGAGGCCCAATTAGACTCTGCAGTGTTTGATAGTGGAATGGTTCTCCAGATCTTGCGATCCAACCAAATTATCGATGGGCTTTTCATTTTCTTGTGAAGGCTCTTCCTTTAGTTAGGACTATCCTCTTTTGTATTTTCTCTTGGGTGGGACCAATATGAGAGATGTAAGCCGGTATAAACCAACTTGGTAACAAACATGATTAAGCTTTAAACTACTGGGGAGGAGGCTAAGCTTGGGATAACTCGCTGCTCAAGCATGCATACGACAATTTTATACCACATGCCTAGTACTAATACATTAACCATGTGAGCATCCAATTACTGTCTGAGATACTAATTACCAGAAAGAAAAACACATATGCAAATGAGATAATGGAAAGCAAAATAATTCATCTACCATAACCATTCATCACATAATAACGCAACGATTCATCTTCATCATTAAAGCAAATAACAACAAAACATTGCACCATATAACTTGACAACAAAAATAATTGCTCTTACTCATTACAACATCATTCATGGAACATGATAGGAAATAGTTCTTCTCCACTTCCAATCACACATGCATTTGATGAAAATAATTTGTCTTTGGTCCAGAAGGACTTCTCAATTCAAAGCAGCTTCAAAATAATTCTTAAAAACCAGAAAGAAAGATTTCTTTCAACAACCATCGACCCTTTACTGATTGGTCGATGTCTTTATTTATAATCTAAAGTTCAACTAAAAACAACGGCTAAGTGCAGTTTAAGCAAAGAAAAATACGCCACGTGGTGTAATCTTCGAACAGTTTCTCTAACAGTCAACTCAAGATAGTTCTTTGAAAGGATGACTTTTCTCGTACTCAGACCAACTGATAAACAACTCTTCGCAAGTTTGGGCCCATGGGAATCTGTGCTGTTCCATCGGAGCCACGTAAAATACTTTGATCTCTATTGCATGCGCCCAGTACTTCACTAGACTTGTGTTCAACTGTTGTAGCATAGTCTGTGCCCTAATCAAATGTTCCATGAATCATTGCACTTGTCTCAGTGTTGGGTCAGTCACTTTCACTATCTCTTCAACCTATAATGAATCTTGTTTAGCATGTGATTCAACTATTTCGCATAAGTCGACGAAGTCGTTGGGGGTGCCGAACTAGGGGAGTTCGATATCCTTCATTGCTTTGATGATTTTGCTCCAATGTTTCTTTTGGGTTCCTCAGAGAGGTTACGGAGCAAACTTTTTCAGTAGTTAGAGGCATCTTTCCTAAAATCAGGATTGAAATAGTTTAGAAATTACTTATCAGGCAAAGCATAATAAGATGTAAGTGGAAAGAATAGACTGATGCGTACCTGTAGAGCTCGTTAGTCTTGATTGTTTAATACTTACGTGATCCTAGTGACCTTTTGAATGACCTGTAATGTCTCTGTCTACACCGCCACTCCTCTTCAGTTTGGATGAGTTACATCTATGCACCATAGCGTGGTAGATCAGGTACGACAGATACGAGTGTCTAAACCATTCCAGTGGTCAATTTCCCCTTGGTATCGAGAAAAGATGCTAGAGCCGAACGTGTGCCGAAAGTGTGCGTAAGATCCCAAAAGGTTGGATACCATAATAAAGGAAGTCGTTAAATGCCTTAGGTCGAGGCAACTTGTTCCTCTAGAAGTCGTATCACCAAGTGTGTTAACCATCATTCGCTAATAATGGAGGCTTGGGAGATTAAAGAAATTGGAATGATCGTACCATATATTCTCTACAACTCCTATCGACTGCGTTTCATACGTCTTGGATTATATCCATCATGCAGATGTGACGCGTTAATTCTTCAATACATCCTGTCGCAAGGCATGAGTGTTCCTTGGCACGTTCCGTCTCGCTGCCTCGCTTTGCTATAAATTATAGATGTTTTGTGTTGCTTGTACGCATTGGCCGAGTTTGTACACCAGTAGCAACTGGTCTTGTGAGTTCAATTCTAGAAAACTCCATGTCTTAGTCTTTTATCCAGCAACGGACGTCTAAGAAAATATGTTTTCGCACCATGGGATCCCCTCAAAACATGAGATGGTGTTCGCGAGGCAGATGGAGCACTAGGTATGAACCCCAACATGCCTGGGACTCTTTCTTATTTGCATCGAGTGTCCTTGAGGCTTCAAAAGGAGGTTCCTACCTTCACTCAGAAACAATGTCAATGCCTCAGACAGAGGTCGAAGTGGATAAAATTATGTCTGAAGGACACATGTTGGAGGACATCCCCTCTCAAAGGTAGACATCGTGAAGGAGGGGAAGGCTCAGAAAAAATAAGGAAATAGGGGGAGGAGGCCACATCTTGACTAAGCTGAGTGCACAACTGGCTGCTGAGGAGTTCATAATGCATGCTACCCAGCTAGAGCCTGTCGAGACTATGAGTCGAGGAAGCAGGAGACGAATGACTAGGACAGGGACCTCGGGTTCTAACATTGGAAGACCCAATCAACAACTGGAGTAGGCACAACTCACCATAGCCAAAATTTATCAGGAAAATAGAGAATTGCAGAGATAGCTGGTAGCGAAGAACCAGGAGTTATCAGCATCGCAAGGTCGCGAAGGAAGCACAAATTGTCTCAAGAGACATCTTTGGGAAGCACAAGATACAATTGTGCAACTGCGTGAAGTGTAGAGGATGATGGAGGAGGATAACATAAGAACACTACAAGGCACACATAACAGTCTGGGAGAAGGTTCGTGTGCAAGAGATACATGATGGGTAGACTCTTGTTTTCTATTCTCATAAGTGACATATGTTTTGATAGTTTTCCCTATTTGTTGTGAGAATTTTCACGTTCTCAATGTAACCGGGTTGGTTGGCCAAGGTGTTGGTAGTGTTTACTGTATGTAACCTAAGCCCGGCGGGAACCTTAATATATGAAATCTCGAAAATGTTTTGCCGAAAGGATTCTAGTCATAGCAGTTGAATGTATCGTGTTTTTATCTAAGCTTCTCGTAAATTAGCTTTGATTTTATAATTATCGTTGTTATGAGTTGTTTTGTAAGTTCGTTGATATTTTTGTTTAGAAACTTCCAATGTCGATTGATGCTGACGTGGCGTCACTGACTCAGGGCTCATTAAATAAAACCTAGAACTCAATTTGTGGGTAAGGGTTGCACTCGAGACTTCGTTTACGTTGAGCAAGCTAAATTGAGCTAGATATTGTGACTGCCGATGACGGGTGAGTATTGGGGATCGACGTTCAAAAAATAAAATTAACGCGTAGTTTCTTTGTGGGTTATCATCCTTTGAAACTCCCGATCCTGCAAACTTTTTGGAAGTCGACGATCGACGATTATTATTTCATTTTTTTGTTCAATGCTTATTCTTCTAATCTTTCGCCGATGCCAAGCGGATTGGTCGTCGGCGATATCCTTGGTGATGCTCATTCGTAGAAATGAGAGACTTTCGTCTGCCGAGGCCGATGAAGATTGGCACTCGGCTATCTTGGTTTTAAGGAATAGTTTGTCATAAATTTGGCTTAGGTTGATGGATAGTTGGCATGGATTTTTGGTTGTCATTGATGTCAACTATTGGAGAGTGATATTGTAGATTGATGTCGACCCTTGGAGAAAGTATGGTAGCGAATTCCAGTAGAACAAAGGTTTGGGTAATGGACCCAAGTTTGTTTGATGTAAATATGAATCATTATTTTCTTGTCATGGTTGATAATAAGTACAAATGGATGAACTCCAAAGTGGTCCCCTTATGGTGAAATCCCTCACGGGAAGACGCTTTGCAGATTGAGTTATCTTAGAAGTATGGTTAGAGAACCCATGATTATTTGTGGAATAATGAGATGAAGGTCAGTGAATTTTTCAGTGAAACTATCCTAGATGGATAGTGTTTGTCATGCCATTTCCGATGGTATGTGGAACATCACATAACTCCTCACGGCTAGAGAGTTATGGCCATGAGAAGTTGGAGAACCTAGGTTTGGGTAATGGACCCAAGTTTGTTTGATGGATAACAATATGATTTTTGATATATTTTTAGGTAATACTATTTTATATGGATAGTACATGTCATTCCATTTCTAGTGGTATGTGGAATTTCACATAACTCCTCATGGTTTGAGAGTTATGGCCTTACGAAGTTGGAGGGCCCTCATATGTCATCTTGAAGCCCCAAAAGGTCAAAGTAGTCAAAGTGGTTTAAGAGATTTTAAAAGGTAAATAATAAAGTGAAGTGATGAGTGTATTATAATTCAAAGTGAACACAAAATAAATTATTTCAATAATAAATTTAACGGAGAAATTAGAAGTGGGTTAACCCTAAAATAAGGAAAGTGGGTAAAGTGACCTAGACGATGTTTTTAAGGAAGCTACTTGGAGAGTATAAATAAGAGGCACGGATCTTTAATTTTAGATACACTTGAGAATATTGAATACCTATAGGTGTTTGAGGTAACCAAAGGACACCTAATCCTAATTTCTGAGGGAAGGTGAAGAAAAGAAGGCCAGAATTCAAGGAAGGATAAATTATTTTGATAATGCTTTCTAAGGTATGTTATTTATAGGTCATCTCACCATTTTCGCAATAAATTTTTTTATAGAATGATTCAGACTGTTAATTTTCTATTCCATTGAGGAAACATATCCAAGTATCTGTGGTAAAAAAATCATCTTGTGGGTCGTTGTATTTTTGGAGTTACACTCCGTGGAAAATAGGGTTTGTGGTTAGTCTTGAAACTAATCTAAAACAGGTGTTTCGGGTAAAAACATCATAACTTCTTCATAACAGATCCAAATTAAGTAAGAAAAATGTGTTGGTTATATTACATTATGTAGTATGTTGTGTAACAATTTTAGATCGATTCAACAACTATTCCGTGCGGGGAATGCTCTACACTGTCGCTCTCTATAATAAGACATAATTCAACAAGGTATGCCATTCTTGATATAAATCCTTTTCTGAGAGGTTACAAGTAGTGACACCTGGAGGAATTACATAAAACACACTGAAGAACATTGTGTATCAGTTTCAAATATTTATTCATTACACATACAAAGTTATGATTATTTCAAGTTAGGGTTGTTGACTAATGCAAAACTAGGCATGTGAGACTAAAGAAAAGTTTGATGAAAATGATAGTCTCTTGTTGTTAAAGTTAAGGAAGGTTTGCATGAATGTAATCATATACACCAGGTCTATTACAAAGTTACAAATCAGATTTGGATGATGAAATTGATGAGGGCATTTGGTTGAGGTACATGTCGGGTACATGGTTGAGACAAGTAGTTGATGAGTTGGCACATACATGAGGTGTATAGTTGATGATGTTGGTACATATTGATGAGTCATAGTTGATGAGTAGTTGATACATGATTGGTACATACTTGGTACATGGTTGGAGGAACTTTTTAGTAGTATTGTTGACACATGGTTTATGGATGATGTAGCATACTTGTATTTTTAGAAGCACATATTGATCTTGGTGATGATTATGAGTTGTTGTGTTATACTTGGTTGATGCACATATTTGAGAGTTGTCTTGGTGATTGATCTTGGTGAGTAGATCTGATTTGGTTGATAAAATTGATGACACAGGTTGTTGTGATAGGTTTTTTGGACAAGTTGTTGTGACAGGTTATTTGCACAGGTTTGGTGCATGGTTGATGCACTTGTTCATGGTACAGGTTGAGGTACAGGTTGGTGCATGGTTGGTGCACTTGTTTATGGTATAGGTTGATTATAGGTTGGTGCTTGGTTGATGCACTTGTTTATGGTACAGGTTGATTACAGGTTGAGGTACATGTTGATGCATGGTTCAGGTTATTGGTACAAGTTGTTTGGTACAGGTTGATTGGTACAGGTTTACGACAGTATATCTCATAGTGATAGTGTGATAGTGGTTCCATCGTTCTACTTTTACGTCAGGGCAGTTGGATGGGGCAAGGACATGTGGTTGTATACACCTTCCGGTTGTAGCGAGAGAACATAGGGTGTTGTAGCCTCCTTCTAGTTGTAGCCAAATAATTGGGGAGTTGGAGCTTCCCTCAGGTTGTAGCCTAAGAAACTAGGGGGTTGGAGCATCCTTCCAGTTGCAATTGGAAAAAAAAGGAAGTTGGTGCTTCCAATGAATGTAATTCTTCAAGACATATAAGAAAAATAATTCCTTGGTTTTCTCCCGCTTTGGGTTTCCACGTAAAACACTAGTGTACTGTGTATGTGTATGATTGTTCATTTGTTCATTGCTTATTTACTCTGCAGTTATTGGATGATAATTCTACATTGATATAACACTTAGATTGTTGGCACAAGGGTAGACCCAGGGTTCAACGCTCAAGAGCGCACCAACAAAGCCCTAACTACCGTCCCTTTCGGTAACACCTGCAAAGTAGATGAAGTCTCACCCGAGGTAGAGGCAGGGGTGGTTGCAGGACTCAGGTGTCTGCAACCTTAGCTGGGACATAGATCTGTGATTATCTTGCTTACAGTGCACTTAGCGTTAGTTATTTCCTAACATACATTCATTAATACACTTCATAGAAAGCATAGAGCATCGCAGTAATTACTCAGATCTAGCACTTAGCAATGATAAACAGGTTATACTCAATAGGCTAAGCACTTAGCATCTTATGTATCATATCTAGCATGCATTCATATCTCATAAGCACAAAGAATCAATAGATCTATCTAAACATATCAGAGCACTTAGAAAGAGAGTGACAAACACATCAACACAATACACAAAGTTACCATGGTTCACCCCCACCTTGGGGCTACGTCCACAAAGTCTTCCTTATATTATCTTGGTCAAGAAGTTACAACACGGAGCTTCAATGACCCTTACTTCGTACGAGACAAAAGATCTGCGTAGCTCGCTAGATCCCTCTTGCTTGCACTCAACACAAAGCCTTCTACAGTCTCTCACAGAGACTTTCACTCAGCTCCGCAAGTCTTACACAAGATTCACAGAGCCTTATGATACTTGATCACACAGATCCCACTACTAGCACTAAGCCTTCAATATCCTACCCTGCATAGGAGAAGAGATCTGCGCAGCTCACTAGATCCTCTTTCCCTGGGTATATCCAAGCACTAAGCCTTCTCACACTCTGTGCACTCAACACTTATTATAGCATGCACAGAGCTCTTACAGTCACACAGACTTTTGATCACATAGATCCAACTTATGCACTAAGCCATCGACTAGACAGGGCCTTTTTTTCTCACATGGCCTATACCTCTATTTATACATAGAAAAAGGCCTAAACAAGGGCCGACATCCCTTTCCCGTTACAATATTCCCAAAAAACAAAAAAAGGTTCCACAAAAGGTGGCGAGATCCCATGATCTTCGCTTCGCCATGAGCTCCGTCTTCGATAGGCAGTCGAAGTACCAAATGGTCAACTATGACCAAGTATTCCTCAAAACTTGGTTGAGGGCCAACAGGCCCCCAACACTCACCTGTGACTCGTTTCGATTCACTCTTCCCTGGGTAACTCTTCCTTGAAGGCCTTGATCTTCGCTCGAGTAGCTTCGACCTGTTGCTTTGCTACTACTTCTTGCTCGAAAAACTCCTGAATGAGTGCGTTACTAACTGGTCCTTCTAAGCATTGCTCTACTGTGTTCATGACCTGTTCTAGGTTTGTCCCTTGGCTCTCAATCTCTAAGAATAGTTGACATGCCCTATCTTGCAAAGGTTGAAGTTGCTGCATCACTTCCATGACCTTGCTCTAGATCATATGGATTTTCTACTGCACGACGCACTGTTTGTGGGACCTCTTGATTTTCTTTATGGTCGGTAGGGCCTTCAGCTATACTTGTAACTTCTCATCTTGGTACTTCACCTCCTGGAGCCGTGACTCCAGTTTATGCAATTCAGGGTTCTCGGATAGGTTATCATGTATCTACGCACTTCTACTACTTAATTTATTACATTTAGTGAGTGCCTTAATCCTTTCTACTGTACTTTGGGCATTCACTTCTTGTTGGTCATGTTCTTCTTGTGGAGTACTCGATATAGCTTGGAGCTCTAGTTCTACTAATCTTTGTTGCAGTTGCTGAATGACTTAAACAAGCTTCATTACTTGGCGTTCTATGGGTTCTTCTGCCTTCTGTTCTAAGCCAGTCACAGAGCGAAATGCTCTGTTGACTGCTTCTTCGATCATGATCTTCTTTGCGAGCAACTGCTCCTTTTCTTTCTGGATTTTCGCTCTGTCTTCTTCAAATTTCGCTAGGATGGAATCCTTCTCTTGCTGCACAGCTCGGCGTTGCTCTATGATTTCCTCCTGTGCTTTCTGTAGGGCCTATGTAACCTGCGTTGTTTCTTCTGCTGCGTTCTGAATATGAACTTCAACTATGTCAGTGATATTATGGAGTTGAACTGATTCATCTCCCTCTTCTATTGTTCCTTCTAGCGGATGCGTCATAGGTGCTATGTGGCTAGACTTAAGTGATCGCTCCACTCCTCGGAGCTTGGTTTCAATTCTATTGTACATCATTTCTTGCTTGGCCTCCTGCTTTTCTGTGATCTCTTCTATAGCTTCATTCAGAGTCATGAGGAGAAAGCTGAATGCATCTGGATTGAGCGTGGTCTTCATCTTGGTCACGGTCGCTTTGGATTTCTTCTTAATGAAAGACTTTGAAGGTGACCCTTTTCTTTTCTTTAGAACTCCGACTTCGTCTTTTGGTTGCTGTTCAACTTCTTCTAGGTATTCATCGTTACCTTCTTCATCTGGTGTGACGGAAGCTATCCTTACACAGTGACTATCCACATCTTGAACCTGTTCAATTTTCTTCGTCTCCTTTGTCTTCTTTGTCTTCTGTGTCTTACTGGGCCCAGGTGTGTCCTGCGCAGCTTCTGGGCTACTGATATCTAAAATATCCATTGGATCTGCTGCAACGAGGAGGTCCGCCGACCATTCCTTGGTGATCTCTTCAAGGTCTTCTTCTGTCAATTTATAATAGGATTGCAACTATTCCTGGTGCTCATCAGTGCGTGGAGTTAGGTATATGAAGTGGCGGTCCGTGCTGAACTTCATTAAGGGTATGAATCTGTGGAGTGTGTTCGGAGTAATGTGAGGTGTGGCTTGTATCGCGGTCTTCAACTGGATGTAGTATCTGTGAAAGAGGGTATTCAACTGCCATTTCCTGTTCATATCTGTCGTGTACCATAATGTATTGAACTTCGCAGCCAATGGTTCAAACGATAGGGTTTCAGGAAAAATGACATCCTCCGCATCTGCCATGCTATAAAGGCGATCAGGATGAGAAGCCAACTGAAGTGGAACTCATATCCTTGGTCTTGCACTTCTCTAGAATCCAATTCAAGTTGGTCCACTAAGCACTTCGACCAGTTCATTTAGACTCCTTCTATGCATTTTCCTGTGAGATCAACTACAAACACAGATACTTGCATTGGTCTATTCTTGCAAACTAACTTTCCTACGATCATTTGATAGGTGAGGCGCACTGCGCCACTATCAATAGAGGTTACCTTGTAACCTCGCACGCCTTTTTCAACATTTCCATAGGCCTCTTTAATCTTCTTTGAAAGAGCGCGATCTGCGGTCTTTCCAGGGTAATAGTCTTGTGGGTCAGGGCCCTGCATGCTCAGCCCGGTGATCTGATTGATCAACACTGGATCAATCGTTATATGCTAGTTCAACCAGAGATATTCTCCATGATAGCTTGCCAGTAGCAATTTTACGCAAGCGTTCACCTCCTGGTGCCTGCCAAAGTGTGGAATCTTCATTACATTAAGTAAGGTGGACTGCGCGAGGTTCATCGTCCATTGCTGAGGGATGATCCTGGAATTCTTCCCCTTTGTCATCGTTAGATACTTGTGTGGGGCAAGCATACTGTAGGCTTTCTGGTCACCAAGGTTGAAGTCGCAAAACTTCAATGCTGCGAGCTTGGTCTGATCAGTGTGAACTGTGCGCACTCCCTTTGGTAGATACACAGTGATCATAGGATAGTCGTAATCTTGGGGCACACTGTCACGATTGATTTCACTTTTCAAAGGAGGTATGTAAGAGGGCAATATGCTTGGGATCAGTTTGGCATTTGCGATGTCATCTCTATGTTTAGTACATTTCTCGGCGGTCTGTCAGGATGGTTCAACTCGAGTAGTGGATGGAGAAGCTACTACTCCTCTTGATGACGAGGCCTGGACTCTGGTGGACATTCCTCTTTCCGACATAACTCTTTCGGTTCTTAAGCTAGAGAGTACTTCTCTCACTGATTCTTCTACTGCGCTAAGCTCGTCGGACATGTAAGCTCAGGATCACTTTCTTAGGTTGTCAATGGGATGAAGGTACCGCAATCGAGTAGAGATCAAGGCGGGGTAGTCACTATTCCACAATGCGAGTATTCAGTGACCTCATGTTCTCAATTGGAAAAAGTGTCTTTCGGGCATGGCACGACGGAATAAGTAAGTAAAGTTGTAACAGACTGCTTGCAATGGATAGGAGGGTCCATTAACTCTTGATCTGTCCATTATGGCATAGTCTAACGGTCAGGTAACAGGTCATAAATTTCTTTCGAGCCATTCGAGCCATCAACGAAATGGGTATATCATCGTCTAACAACTATATTACTTCAACATGGCGAAGTGCCATATGTCGCTGTTCTGCTATCCCGACGAAGCTAAAATTCGACAGGTTTTCCTTTTGCGGGGTTTCTTCTGGAACGCTTTGTAATTTCTCCAACTTTGATTTCTTCTTCATGAGTTTTCTAGCCTTCTTCCTAGTGAGCTTCATCTCGGTCATCCTTTTTTCATTCTAATTCTTTTCTTCTCTTGGCATGGTAACTTCACAGTGCTGAGATTCTTTCTTCAGATCGACGGGTATTACTTGTCCAACATATTTTTTGGTCCTCTAGGGATCTTCTAGCGTTCTATCAACTTCGTCATCCAAGTTCTTGGGGTCAAGAACCCTTGATCTATTCTCTCGTTCTTCAATCAACTGCCGGATCCTTCTAGTCATGAAGTCTCTTAACTCTTGTCTCTGTTGTTCTAGGTCCTTTTCTGCTTCCTGTTTTCTGGCTTGATCTTTCTCAATCCAAGGTTTACCAAGTAACATAGTAAACGGGGCGCTGTCCTCCACGAACTTAACAATCTCAAAATCTTCTTCTGTCGAAGCTCCATGAACATTCATAGATATTTGAGTGAGCTTTCCACATAGGTTTACCAGCTTTCCTCTGAATAACCCTATTCCTCCTAATGAAGGGGTCATGCCAGGTCTTCCTATAGCTTTCCAGGTTCCTTCTGTCATAATGTTCACCTGTGTTTCTTCATCCAAAACACAGTCAATGTCAAAGTCTCCTATTCTCACTTTGATCTGTTCTTTCTTCTTGAAGATTTCTAATAAGCTGAGGTCTCTGTGATCATTAAGGGTTTCTTGCATTTTCATCAATACTTTCTCTAATTTTTTTTGGGGTTCCTGTATAATCTGAGTCTCTGGATCTCCTGCTTGCTCTATATTCAGCTTTTCAAGTCTAGCGATCATTCTAGGGCAATCCAGTACTTCATGGTCCATAGCCTTACAACAAATACAACTGGGTCTTTGCCGATGGCATTCCTTAGCAAGATGTCCAGGCCTTTTGCAATTGTAACAAAGAGTTAATCCTCTCTTTCTCTTCAATGATCCCCAACTTTTCATGTACTATGTGCTAGGATCATAACGATTAGCCTGCAAAAATTTCTTTCTAGGATCCTGCATCGATTGGTTAGTCCCAAAATTCTTTTTATGCATAGGTATAACATATCTATCACTATACTTATCAGATCTATTCATATCAAACTTTCTTTCATCTATTGATGCCCTAGTTTTGAAGCTAGGATAGAATCTATCAAACATACCTAGATCCATGCTTTAGAAACAAAACATTTCACTTATCTTACTTCTACAGAGCACAAAGCTTCAAGATCTAAGACTTTTAACTATTATTACCTTTTTCTTGTAGATCTGACCTCTTTCTTCACATATCTAACTTCTTTTTCTTCAGATCTGACCTCTCTTCTTCAGATCTAACCTTTCTTTCTTGGCACAAAGCTTCACAGGTCAAACAGAACACTGTGCACTAGGGAAACAGATCTACGCACAGAGCTTATTTCACACAAAGATTATTCTTCTTCAGTTCTTAGCAATCACAGTTCCAGGTCCCAGCAATAGAACCATTTGTTGGCACAGGGGTAGACCCAGGGTTCAACGCTCAAGAGTGCACCAAAAAATCCCTAACTACCGGCCCTTTTGGAAACACCTGCAAAGTAGATGAAGTCTCACCCGAGGGAGAGGCAGGGGTGGTTGCAGGACTCAGGTGTTTGTAACCTTAGCTGGGGCACATATATGTGATTATATTTCTTACAGTGCACTTAGTGTCAGTTATTTCCTAACATACATTCATTAATACACTTCGCAGAAAGCACAGAGCACCGCAGTAATTACTCAGATCTAGCACTTAGCAATGATAAAAACATTATACACAATAGACTAAGCACTTAGCATCTTATGTATCATATCTAGCATGCATTCATATCTCATAAGAACAAAGCATTAATATATCTATCTAAACATATCAGAGCACTTAGCAAGAGAGAGACAAACACATCAACACAATACACAGAGTTACCGTGGTTCACCCCCACCCTGGGGCTACGTCCACAAAGTCTTCTTTATATTATCTTGGTCAAGCAGTGACAACACAGAGCTTCAATGACCCTTACTTCGCACGGGAAAAAAGATTTGCGCAACTCACTAGATCCCTCTTGCTTGCACTCAACACAAAGCCTTCTACAGTCTCTCACAGATACTTTCACTCAGCTCCGTAAGTCTTACAGAAAATGCATAGAGCCTTACGATACTTGATCACACAGATCCCGCTACTAGCACTAAGCCTTCAATATCCTACCCTGCATAGGAGAAGAGATCTGCACAACTCGCTAGATCCTCTTTCCCTGGGTATATCCAAGCACTAAGCCTTCTCACACTCTGTGCACTCAACACTTATTACAGCGTGCACAAAGCTCTTACAGTCACACAGACTTCTGATCACATAGATCCAACTTATGCACTAAGCCATTGACTAGACATGGACTTTTTTTTCTTACATAGCCTATGTTGGTGTCTAAATATGTCCTAAAAACAACCTTAGTTTAACATTAATTTATCAACCCAGAGATTCGTCTTTTATCTCAATAATATCAACAAAGTCTATGCAGGTAGCCTAAAATCGTGTAGCTAAACCAAATCTAAGTTCATCAACAATCAAGTTCCTCAAACATTCACCAAAGATTCTAAGAACTAAATGGAATTGAAATCTGATTACTAAGATGCTGTATAATGGAAAGGAACTAATTAATCCATTGAATTCACTTAACTAGAAAGCAGTAATTGAATCTAAGTAAGGACTTGCAAAATTAACTATCAATTATGAATTTTGATTACTAGAAAGGAAATAACGAATTACTCTATCTAGGGAAAGAAACAACAATTATAATCTAATCGGAAGAGATAGCTAATGTAACTTTTACCGAAGGGAACAACTATTGTAACTGTAACCGAAAGGAACAACTATTGTAACTTTAACCGAAAGGAACAACAATCGTAAATCTAAGGAAAAGGAACAACGTGGATGAAAATGTGAGGAACTGTCAAGCAATAACTTCAGAAATGGAAATCATAATGCCAATCATTAATAACTAATCGAAATGTCTGTCTTCTATATGCAAACAATCATAAAATCATTAACACACTTATGCATTTATCCTTGGCTATGGTAAAAGAGATTTGAATCACAAAATAGAGATCAAACTTCGAACTGATACAATTACAGAATGAGACAATAGCTCCTTCATAAATGATAAAAACACCCAAAAATTTCATTGATTCCATGGCTGGTAAAACATTTACAAAAACTGCTTGCGCAGAACAATTCTGAATCTAAATACTTGAATGCGTTTTTTTCTTCTATTTTTCTGGATCTATTACCCTCTTATATATTACAATAGTTTGGGTAAATCAAGCTATCTTGAGGATCGAAAGATCCTTAGGATTGCTTTACTATTATAAAATTACAATATAGAAAATGCATTATCTTCAAACTGCTTTGCGCCTAAAAAGTCCTCAACCTCCAATAGCTTGCGCATAGCCAAAATCTCTTTGGTTATCTTTGACAGTTATTTATCCAATTCTGCAACAAAATCAAACCATTCCAATTGTAATTTAGAATCTATTTAATAAAAATTTAATAACAACCCTAAGAGACATATTAATCATATTCTTTCTTATCTATCCCTTACTATCTAAAGAATCAATCAAAATCATATCATGAACTGTGGGAAAAAGGAAGATATTTATACCTTTTTCATAACCCAATAGCCTAGACCTCTATTTATACATAGAAAAAGGCCTAAACAAGGGCCGACATGCCTTTCCCATTACAATATTCCCAAAAAACCTAAAAAGGTTCCACAAAAGGTGGCGAGATCCCATGATCTCCGCTTTGCCATGTGCTCCGTCTTTGACAGGCAATCAAAGTACTAAGTGGTCAACTATGACCAAGTATTCCTCAAAACTTGCTCGAGGGCCAACATGGATTATATGGTTAAAAATGATTACATTGCTCTATTACTGATTCACCCCCCCTCTCAGTAATCCAACATAGTTCTTATCATATCTAAGTCTTCCCGATGCCAAATTTATTAAGCGCGTCGGGGTAAAGCTTTGACTGTCGGTACTTTGATTAAATGTGAGTCTTTTTTAATTCATGATGATTTTCACATGCTCAAGCAGAATTAAAAAAATGACTTAAAATGAAAAAAAAAATGATAAACAAGGTAGAAACTCTCATACTGAAGTAGAGTCAGACAATGCAAAGATTAAGTGGTACCCAAAAAGGTAAGATTTGACATGGGAGTTTTAGGGTGTGTTGAGTGCTCAACAGGTGCCTCGACTTGCATGATGTCGTTGGCATGTTGGAAGTTCATCGAACAACCTAAGTTGTCTTTGTCGCTCACATTTCTTACTGCATTTGACGGTCGATCGTTCCGACCACATGGTATAATTCCCTCTTTCCCCATGCAGTTGGAGGGCCGAATTGTGTGCGTCGAGGTAGAAATAGTCGATGCACGTCTCTACTACAATATTTTGTTAGGACATAGTTGGACCTACACTATGAAAACGGTCATATCCACCATTTTTCAGGCCTCATGTTTTCCTCATGAAGGCAGGATCGTAACTATTGGCCCTCGACCAAGTTTTGGAGAACCTTGGTCATGTTTGACCATCTTTGGGACTTCGACAGGCTGGTCGAAGACGTAGCGACAGGAAAAGCGGAGATTGCGGGATATCGGCCCCTTTTTAGGGAAATTTTGGGATTAGGGTTTATGTAACGGGTATAGGATGTCGGCCCATGGGTTTACCCATGTTTAGGCCCATTTTGTAATGTATAAATAGATAGCTAGGTGATGTAAGAAGAGGCCATTGTGATAAGAGATAGCTAGTAGAATTAGCTTAGTGTGGAGTTAGAGGCTTTGTGCATACTATGTAGTAAGAATTGCAGAGATGAGTGCAAGTGATTGTAAGAATCTTGTGTGTAGATTGTGTAAGAAGGCTTTGTGTTGTGACCTGACTCAGGGAAGGAGGATCTGGCGAGGTGCACGTAGATCTCCCGTCCTATGCAGAGTGGGGTTTTTGGGCTATTTTCATGTAAGAATATTGACAGAAGATAATAAATAAGAGAAGAGTTGGTGGACATAGCCCCACGCTGGGGTGAACCACATATATCTTGTGTTATGGTTACTTTGTGCATTATGGTTGTTATATTGTTCATATGATTTAATATTAGTGTAGTAATGAATGTTTAGATGAATCTGATATGATAGCTTAGTGCTTGGTAATGTGAATGAATGCTAGATATGATCTCTTTCCATATGCTAAGTGCTTAGATGTGGTAGATCTGGTTTAATACTGCGTTGTTCTATAATTAGGGTTTGGATCTGCGATGTGAATAAGGTTTAAATACTAATGAATTCCAACTGATAAGTGCTTTGTTAGAGTGGTATAATCACAGATCTGTGTCCCAGCTAGGTTGCAGACATTTGAGTCTTGCAACCACCCTTCCTCTACCTCAGGTGAGACTTCATCTGCTTCACAAGTGTTTCCGAAAGGGACAGTAGTTAGGGTTTTGTTGGTGCACTGTTGAAACGTTGAAACCTGGGTCTGCCCCTGTGCCAACAAATGGTCACGTTGCCAGGACCTGAAACTGTGATTGCTGGGAACTGAAGAAAATAGAAAGCTCTGTGCGTAGATCTTCTACTTTAGTGTGCAATATTCTACTTGACTTGTGAAGCTCTGTGCTAAGAAGAGAAGTTCGATCTGAAGAAAAGAGGTAAGATATTAAAGCTTTGTGCTCTGCGAAAGGTAAGATAAGCGAAAAATTTTGTTTTGAAAGAATGAATCTAGGTATGTTTGATAAATTTTGTCCTAGTCTGAAAACTAGGGTATAGTTAGAAGAATAAATATTTGATATGAATAGATCTGATAAAAATAATGAAAGATATGTTATTCCTATGCATAGAAATAATATTTGGACTAACAAATGGATGCAGGATCCTAGAAAGATTTTTTTTGCAGGTTAGTTACTGTGATCCCAGTGCTCAGTACAAGAAAGGTTGGGGACCGTTCAAGAGAAAGAGAGGATTAACTCTTTGCTATAGTTGCAAAAGACCAGGACATATTTCTAAGGAATTCCCTGGTAGAGCTCCTATTTTCCTTTGTTGTAAGGCTACTAGACATGAAGTTTTGGATTGCCCTAGAATGATTGAAAAAGTTGAAAAGATGAATATGAGACAAGAAAACTATGAGACAAGCCAATAAACTAAGGATATGATAGAACCCCAGAAAGGATCAGAGACTGTATTATTATAGATGAAAGAAACCCTGAACAATCATAGAGATATCAACTTATCATAGATCTTAAAAGAGAAGGAGTGCATAGAAACAAGAATATGAGACTTCGACATAGACTGTGTCCTGGATGAGGAAACGCAGGTGAATATCATGACATAAAGAACTTGGGAAATTTTGGGAAAGATTGCTATGTTTCCTTCATTAGGAGGAATAAGATTATTTAGAGGAAAGATGATAACCCTATGTGGAAGACTTACGCAGGCATCTATGAGTGCTCATGGCACTTCGACAGAAGAATAATTTGAGATCATTAATTTTGTTGAGAACAACACCCCATTTGCTATTTTTCTAGGAAAAACCTGGATTGAGAAAGATTAGATACAAAGGAAACAAGAAGAGGAGGATTTAGAACAAAAAAAGAAGGAACTAAGAGATTTCATGGCTAGGAGAATAGTGCACTTACTGGAAGAACAAGAGAACCAGTCGAAGCTACTAAGGACCAAAGATTTGGATGTTGAAGTTGAAAGGACACATAAAGATTGGAGACACATGTCTGTACAAGAGAGTAGAGCACCTACCCTAGAAAGAGAAGAAGTATTACCCCTGAACCCTATGAAAGACCCTCCACAGTGGGAAGTTACCATGCCAAGAGGAGATAAGAACAATAATGGAAAGAGGAAACCAATGACTCATATTTTAGGAAACAAGCCATAAATCTCAGCAAGAAGAAATCAAAGTTAGAAAAGCTATAGGAATTTCTAGAGAGGACTCCACAGAAATAAGGTTTGCAGAACTGGAACTCTATCGGGATATCAGAAAAACTAAGATTGGCACTTCTCCATGACAAAGAAATATGACCGTTGGATGTGTCCTGACTGTTAGAACGACGCTCCAGAATGGCTAGAAATGTAGTTATTGCAGAAACGTTCGCCACTGGACTGTTGGGACCGTGCCATAATGGATGGAATAACATTGATTGAGGTGTTTCTTCTCATTGATAGAGTCCGTTATGACGTTGTCTATTTATCCCTTCAAGTGTTGAACTGAGAACACTTTTGCCAATTGTGATTATCCGAGCCCATAGAGAACCAGTTTCTTTTGCACAGTGATCATTGAGACCTCGCCATCCAACAACTTCAACAAAGAGTAGCAGAATTGGAGTTACAAGCAGTACCAAGCAATCTGCAGGAAGTGTGAGACCAGCAAGAAGAAACCGCCCGAAGCGTAGTCCAGAGAATCAAGGAATTATCCTTGGAATGTAAACATCTTAGCAGTCGAAGTGCATAGAATTATGAGCACCTTACTGAGGACCCTGAACTAAAGACACTGCAGTCGCAGCTCCAGGAAGAAAATAAGCAAGAAACAATAGTACAAGTGCAGTTGAAGCCCTTGTTAGTGGTCGAGTGAATGAAAAGATCCCAAGAACAATGCACGGCTCAACAACAGGTCCATGCCATATAGAGAAAAGTCATGGAAGTGAATAAGAAGCTCCAGCCAATCCAGGATGCAGGTTGCCTACTTTTTGAGGAGATTGAAGGACGAGGAGCATAACTAGAACAAGCAGTCACTGTAGTCAAACAATGCTTGGAAGGACCTATGACCGATGCAGTTATTCATGAGTTCATCGAGCAGGAGGCTTTGACAAAGTATTAGGTCGAAGCAGCTAGAGCCAAGCTCGAGGCATTTGTGGCAGAGTTACCGAGAGTAGAGTGAATTAGGATGGGTCATATGTGAGTGTTGGGGGCATGTTGGTCCTCGACCAAGTTTTGGAGAACCTTGGTCATGTTTGAACATCTTTGGGACTTCGACAGGTTGGTCAAAGACAGAGTGCCAGGTGAAGCGAAGATCGTGGGATCTCAGCCCCTTTTTAGGGCACTTTTGGGATTAGGCTTTATTTAACAGGTATGGGATGTCAACCCATGGGTTTACCCATGTTTAGGCCCATTTTGTAATGTATAAATAGATAGCTAGGTGATGTAAGAAGAGGCTAGTGTGATAAGAGAGATCTAGTAGAATCGGCTTAGTGCGAAGCTAGAGGCTTTGTGCATAGTATGTGTTAAGACTTGCAAAGCTGAGTGCAAGTGATTGTAAGAAGCTTGTGCGTAGATTGTGTAAGAAGGCTTTATGCTGTGACCTAACTCAGGGAAGGAGGATCTGGCGAGGTGTGCACAAATCTCCTGTCCTATGCGGAGTGGGGTTTTTGGGCTTTGTGCATGTAAGAATATTGATAGAAGATAATAAAGAAGAGAAGAGTTGGTGGACGTAGCCCCACACTGGGGTGAACCACGTATATCCTGTGTTATGGTTGCTTTGTGCATTATGGTAGTTATATTGTTCGTATGATTTAAGCTTAGTGCAATAATTAATGTTTAGATGAATCTGATATGATAGCTTAGTGCTTGGTAATGTGAATGAATGCTAGATTTGATCTCTTTCCATATGCTAAGTGATTAGATGTGGTAGATTTGGTTGAATACTGCGTTGCTCTGTAGTTAGGGTTTGGATCTGCAATGTGAATAAGGGTTAAATATTGATGAATTCCAACTTCTAAGTGCTTTATTAGAGTGGTGTAAACACAGATTTGTGTCCCAACTAGGTTGCAGACATTTGAGTCCTGCAACCACCCCTGCCTCTACCTCAGGTGAGACTTCATATGCTTCACAGGTGTTGCGAAAAGGGCCGGTAGTTACAGTTTTGTTGGTGTGCTGTTGAAGCATTGAACTCTGGCTCTGCCTCTCTACCAACAGTAACCATTGATCAATTATCCTTCTCCCATCCTGACCCTTCATCGGGAGCATCCACAATCCCGATGATTAACAACCCGCAACCAGGTACTGCCAACTTAGGTGGCAGTTTATTTTCATCTTTGAAGGGAAATTTTGATTATCTGTCACCTTCCAATGATGTTAAGCTTGTTTCGACTATCTCTGACCAACCGAAGGCTATAATTTTTCAGGTCAAGTCTTTTAAAATGAGTTACTTTGATGACCCGTGGACTTTACCTTCCCCATCGACTTTGATTTAAGGGGTAGGGCATCTTGGCATGGCCATGCTCTTATCTGCTGCTGAGGTTGCCTACAATGTTGTCTAGCAATCCTCGAAAAACACTGATCTAGATCCCCCACAAGAGATAGATCCCGTTCTTGAGCCTGTTTGGGATCAAGACTATATTGACGCTCACGAACCTTTGGAATTATTCTTTCCCTCTAACGAGGTGATCCTGGAGGTAATGACTGGACCAGAAAGACCTTGGGATGATCTTCATCATAGATCTTACTTTTTACCCGAGCTAAGGAGAATAGAGGTAGGAGAGTTTGTTCCAACCATGAATGGAGATGTGATCTAAAAATTGAAGAAGACTTGAAATCTTGAAATTATTTACAAGTAAATTTTGTGTGTTAAAAGCAAAGGGATCAACTTTGCGACACATTAATTAAAGGATTACTCATGCAAGATAAAAATAAACAGCAGCATAATCAATGAACATAAGCACATAAACACAACAATTGATAAAGGATTTCACCCCTCTCTTGGGCTACAACTCTTGGTCCAGCTTCCAATGGATCATTATTATTAATTGTTCAAAGTGCTCAAAAACATGCCTTACAATGCTCAAAATGACCAACAAACTACTCCAATGGCTTCAGAGCGTCCAAAAACCCTTAGCTGGGATTTTTCAGCACCTCGTTTGGCCAAAAAGCGAAGAAGTTAGGCCTCCTGGAAGTCCCCCCTTCAAGCTTGTTGTCTCTGCATCTACAAAACACACCCTTGTTTCATGAACCTAGCACACACGCAATTTAAAGCGTGAAAACCCAGCACCGGGCGCAACCATGCCAACGATGCGAACTGTAGGATGGTTATGGGAACGCCAGCCCCTAACCGCCTAACACTCGGGCATATGGTCACCATCCGACCTCGGGCTAGTGCAAAAAAAGGCTCTGTTTTCCAAACGAATGGAGCAGTGACAAATGGCGGGTCGTTGTAACCGTTTAAACCAAAACTCTGCATGCATTCCCATGTAGCAAATGGTCATATGGCATATATGGTATACGACCACAAGCTCCGTTCAAAACACAACTCCCGCACGATATATATATGGTTACATGTAATAAACAATATGACCGCGGGTCGGGGCTAAGCCCCGGCCCGACCCCCCGCCAAATATTACACAACATAAATTCAAATAAATAAAATCCCGCATACATAATAAGCAGTACCGTGTGGGCTAGTGGTATCCCACACTCTACAAAAGCGTATGGCCATAGGGGAGGTCCGGGGTTTGACCCCCATGAACTCCATACAATTTTAACAACAATCAAAAACCAATACTGGGGTGCCACGTGGCAGCCCATGACTGGGCCACATGGCACCTTACCATTGATCAAAATGATGCCATGTGTTGTATTCCAATTCGACCAACTGTTAGCCACATCACCTCTTCCATGTCAGCGTACAGACGCTTCCACGTCATCCTGTACAGACTGTACAGTCAGCGTCCCCTTTTTTTTACCTGTTTGACATTCCGAAAAGATTGCGATATCTCTCGCTCCCGACGTCCGTTTGAGACAAAATGAGTTGCGTTGGGTTCGCAATGACGAGCCCTACGCTCTTGATCGATTTGAAGAGATTCCAAGCACTTTGAATTTTTGAGCAAAATTTGATCCCCTGATCACACCTCCCCATTGGGAAGCTTTTGGACCTCCAAAAGACTATTTTCAGTCTATGTGAAGATAAGGGTATAGTTCCCTCACCCTTACAACCTCAATCCACTTGGATTTTCTTGTATTTGTCCCTTTAAGACCAACTTGAAGATACTCCACATTTCCTCGTTTTGTAGTTCACATTCTCCTGTCAAGGATGGTGTCTTCATGCAGTTCTGTAAGATACTTTGGGGAAAAATCATCTATAGAAGGAATCTAAACATGCTCTCCTTGATCATCAATCAACGGAGGCTCATATAATTTCAAATTCTCAACATTAACAACTGCATACATCTGCATATAAGGAGGCAAATCTAAACGAAAGGCATTGTTACCAATCTTGTCGATAATCTTAAAAGGAACATATCGAATTGGTTTCAACTTTTTACCTTCTCCTTTAAGTCTCTCCTTACTGATGTAAAGCCAAACTTCATCTCCAACCTAGAAACTGTGATCAACACGATGCTTGTCATGTCTCGTTTTGTACTTGGCCTAACTCTTTTCCAACTGCTCTTGCACCACTTGATGTATCGATTGAATTTGTTCAATGAACTTTTCTGCCCTATCAATGTCATATTGACCATTGACAACAATATCTTTCCCAAAGATAAAATCTAAAGGAGACTTGGGAAAATAGCCAAAACATGCTTCAAATGGCGACGTTTGAGTCGAAGAGTGATTAGCTCGATTGTACGCATGCTGAATGTAGTGTAAATGCTCATCCCAAAGTTTAGGATGCTTGCTGCAATAAGCACGAAGAAGATGCACCACTGTTCGATTTACCACCTCTATTTGACCATCTGTTTGCGGATGAAAAGCTGTTCTCTTTTTAAGTTTGGTGTCCATGAGTTCCCATAAACTCGACCAAAAACTTCCAACAAATTGAGAATCCCGGTTAGAAATAATGGACTTAGGCAATCCAAAATGCACCCAAACATTTTGAAAGAACAACTGTGCCGTTTGTTCTGCTGTAACCTGCTTAGTACAAGGCATCAAAATACACATTTTTCTAAATCAATCAACCACAACATAAAGATAATCATGATTTCGTCTCGACATAGGTAAACCACTTACAAAATCCATGGAAATACTTTCCCAAGGGTGAGAAGGAACTGGAAGTGGAGTATACAAACCCAACTTTCGATTGCTAGGTTTTCTTGTGGCACACAACGAACATCCCTGAACATATCGTGAAACACTTTCATTCATTTTAGGCCAGTAGCAGAACCTTTGCAAATTAGCCACTGTCTTGCCTACACCAAAATGACCAGCAATAAGAGAAGAATGTGCTTATCTTATAATGTTGATTCTTTCCCCCTGTGGAATACACAACTTGCCAAGATGATACAAGAGATTATTATGCACATGGTAATCCAATTATTCAACATGGTTAGAGTGGCACAAAGTTTCATATACTTCTTTGAAGTCAGTATCC
>ML777735.1:328417-352698 GCA_009831015.1 Picea engelmannii
GGCTGTTCAACAAGTCGAGATACATGAGAGGAAGGTGTGCAGAAGAAATTTTTGTGCTTTGCTGCAACCTTGTCGACTTGCTTCTGTTGGATAGAAGGTGCGGGGGGCGAAATTGTAGTGGTTGCAATGTCCTTCTGTTCCCCACGATCCATGTTGCTCCACCGTTTTCCCAAAAAACATCATTTAGGGCCTCAAAATGGCCCCGGAAGTTAAAACTGCTAAAAATAGTAAATTACCAAAATTGCCAGAAACATGTTTTGGGCCAGTTGGAGAAGGTGGGTGGCCACCGATATCCACCTGGATCAGATATACTCGTGTATCTTCAGACTTTGAAGTGCCCTGCTTCTGCTTCTCACGATGAGCGTCGAAAAATACGACACCGAGCACATAACTATCTCATCCTCGATAACACTTTGTATCATCGAGGGGTGGATTGTATTATTCGACGATGTCTTACTCACGAAGAAACAAAGCTTGTTTTGAACGATTATCAAATAGGAGCATGTGGTGGTCATCTGTTTGGCTTGGAAACAACCCAAAATATTCTTCGCACAAGATACTTTTGACCATCGTTAATCAAATATTGTGTTGAGGCGGTCAAGAAGTGTCACCCGTGCCAGATATTCTCTTGGAAGATGTAGGCACACCCATCTCCTATGTTTCCAGTTATTGTTGTCAGTCCCTTCATGAAGTGGGGGATTGATTTCACTACATGTCACCCAGTTTCTTCCAGGGGGACTCACTATATCATCGTAGCAGTAGACTACTTTAGTAAGTGGTTCAAATCTATGCCAACATTTAACAACGACGAGGAAACTACTACCCTATTCATTTTTAACCAGATCATAGCCAGGTTTGATATCCCAAAGGATATTGTCACTAACCATGGCAGTCACTTCCAGAACAAAATGATGCCCGAATTAACATCAAATCTTGGGTTTAAACAAGAACATTCGTCACTGTATTACCCATAAGTGAATGGTGTTGTGGGTGGGAAATCCCTCCTACGAACTAGCACTAAGGGTTTTATCATACATGCATAAATGACCTAAATATTCTTACTTTTTACCATCATCCCATGCCTAAACCCCCATTACTCATATATAAATACAAGGCTCAAGAGATTAAGTTGACATACCTTATTTTTCATGTTTGATGTCAATCCCTTTTTGCGCTTGGTCGTTCTTTGACTGCAACTCTCCTCCCAATGCTGACTTGCATTCACAAAAGACAAACAAAGAACTCCACATGAATTTGATCTATGAACTAATGGGTTAGAGATTTAATCAATGGAGCAATCAATATGCAAATAACGACAATCTCATATGGCGGGACATGAAAAGTAATTCTTTTATTAACTTCACAATGGTACCTTACAATGATAAAGTCAGCTACTGCTCCTCGATCCTGGTCCTGGGCTCTTCTTTCACTGTCTTCCAACTATTTTTCTCTATACTTCTCTTTGCACAAGGATGGATAAAGGTTGGGACAAAGGGAATGCTCAATCGGGTATAGTTTCTTTACTATGATTTTACTCTTTTCAAATGGGACCCCTACCCCTTCTTTTATAGGTTAGAAGGAGCTAGGTATTTGGTCGAATGACCGACCATGCATGGCCGAAAGGTTTAGTTAACTTACCCAAAACTGCGTGTTCTGTTAGCAAATTTCCTTTTTTCATGTTGTTGTAGGTACACGCGAGCTGTCTTGGGTCAGCTAGCGTGTACACGAGTGCAGTAATGGAGCAGGGCACGTGGGGCTTTATAAAAGGGTTTTTTAAGAAGAGTTGTTCAATAATGTTTTGGCAAAGAAGGAATCTGAGATGGCCTGAGGCCAGGTAAGCATCTCTGGTGAAAATTAGGGTTATAACATATGCCCCCTAATGTGTGAGGTCAGAAGAGAATTTGATGGCCGAAATACATTAACAATATTCACCAACGTTCTAAACAAGTGAGCCTAGGGACCAGAAATCCGGAGGTGCCATTTGCAAAATAATAATTGTCTCACCGAGGCGGGCATACCCATGCTTGGGATGAAATAAAATCATGGCTACCAATCAAATACACTGTAGATCCATGTCATATAACTATATAAAGTGCAGCCACGAGCAATACACAATGGATCTACATCTCAAAATCAAAAGATATACATGTATAGTATCCATCTTCTAGAAGTTGATAAGGCCTGATGGTCGGAGATGAGGTATTCAGAGCTCGAGCAACAACTTCAAAATCTTCAAAAATAGGGTAGGAGTGTAATATGAGTGTACAAATTCACTACCCAGAGGTCTTCAACGGATTGTCGGTCATTGACTAGAGAATCTTGATGATCAGACTAAAGGCTTCATTGATTTCGAACAAAGACTTGATTGGATTTTCAGGATGGTCGGGCACAAGGGCAAGAGACAAGATGGAGAGGGGCCAACTTAGGCTTGGTAAAAACTTCCCTTGGACAATAGCATGACAAATGATGAGACTCAGGTAGCATGGAATTAACATAAGTTCACGAGGCAGGAGGCAACACAAACTCTCCATATGTTTGGGAGGATAACCAAACAGAGGAGGACACAACTCAATGTAGCGGGAACAACTTCCGAAGGTCATATTAAATCCCAGGGCTTGATGGAAAAACAAAAGGATGTGATTTATCCAAGGGTGACTCATTGTGCTGCCAATACAAAGAAAATACTTTTCCCTTCCTCTTTTTGGGGTATATTTGATTTTTTTGTCTTTTTCAATAATGTTGGAAAAATAATAAAGGAATGCTACATTACAAAGGAGGAATGCGTGTCACAAACATACGAGTTCTAGGTGCAAGGACAAGACTGATGTTCAAAGTAAGGACACTCAGGAAAAATCCCTCCTGGGGCCAAAGGTGTCAAGATGCAGGGGAAAAGTGCTACAGGTCTTGCGTATAAGGCATGCTTCAGATGGTTCAGTTGAGAGTAACATGGAGCTGGCATTAGACCAAAGACGCAGGTATGAAAACACGGTTAACAAAACACACAATGGTAACATCCTTCGATGTAAGTTTAACGAGCCTAGAGAAGGTAAGCTCGGTGGTTTTTCATATTTAGAGAGTCTGAAAAACATAAAAGGAGACTCCAATGGGGTACCTTTTTTGAAGGTAGTCTAGTCAGTTCGAAAAAGGGGTAAACTAGCACCGACAAGACATCTATTCAAAACCATTTTAATGAGTGTGATAAAGACAAGATCACTCGACCATTTTTCATTTTTAAGGTGTCTGAAAAAATATTAACTATGGACTCCGTCAGGAATGTTCTTCTGGACCATTTTAACGAGTGTGAAAGAATAAGGTCACTTGACGATATTTTCTATTTTAGAGAGTCTGAAAAGAGCTAAACTATGGACTCCGTGGGGGTTCCTTTTTCGTAAATTTAGTCCCTCAGGCCCGAAAAAGGGGTAAAATTATACTTGAGGGTACTCTTCTAGGGATGTGAAGCCTCTAGAGTATACCTTTGTTCGTACAGTTGACCGTCCAGACCGAAAAAGGGGTAAACTACCGTCGGATAGTGATGACTTCAAATTTCAGTTTAACGAGTGTGAAAGGCCACAAGATCGCTCGACAATATTTTCATGTTTAGAGGGTCTGAAAAGGGCTTAAAAGAAGACCCATTGGGGCATATGAAACTGGTTCAGGTAGAGCCCGCTGTTAGGCTCAGACCAAGAGTCTCTTTGATAGTCAACTTGGAAAGTCTCCCAAAAGGGAAGAAGACATAAACCACAGTGCAAGTCCTCCCACGGTATAGAATCCATCATCATGGCTTCAAGGATAGCCTCATATGAAGGCAATTCAAAATCTGAGAAATCACGCAAGCGAGGGTCGAAAGTCTCAAACGGTGAAGTAAACTGACCATATTCCATATGATGATGGAGGCTCTATCCAGGACTGGTAGAGTCTATCAACAAAGAATCACAAGCACGAGGGCTTGAGGATCTATAGACAACAAGATCAGACTCAAAAGGAGACTCAAGATCACTTGGATCTAGAGGGGGAAGCAAGGGATCCCATGCCCCCATTGGATAAACCAAAGGATCAATTGTTGATTCCAAGTTCCGAGAAGGAAAACATGATTGCACAGGTTCCTACTCATAAGCAATTGAACATTGAGGATAAGACACCACATAATTAACCCGTGGCGGTGTGGAGTCTACACAAACACTAGGAAGATATAAAGGGGTAGCCTGAACTAATGCTGAAATAGGATGGTGATTATTAGATGCCAGCTGGTTAATAGTGACAATGCTTCCATTGTGAGGGAAATGCATCACCCAGAAGAGCGTAGATACCACAACGTTCATAGCATATACATAATTATGCCCGAGAAGCATATTGAAATCTAACGAGCCTTGCACCACTATAACATAGACATAGGCAATCTTCCCTCCTAACAAGATAATCAACTGAGGAAGAATCCCCAAACATTCACTAGGATGTCTGTCAAAAGCCAACAACTCATGTGAAGCAGATACAAGATTGGGAGAACCCAAGACTTTCCAAACAGAGGAGGATAAAATACTTGCAGAGGCTCCTTCATCCACAATACATCGATAAATTTTTGTTGAATTAACTTCAACCCTTATTTGAAAGGGTGCAGAGGAAGGAATATGAGGCTCAACAAGGCCATTCCAATGAAAGGAAACCATCCTAGGGCTTGGAGGGGGTGTGCTCAGAATGAGAGGAATGCCCCCTTGTTATGAAAATACTGAACCGAAAATACTAAAAACATAGTCAGTAGACACATCACTCCTCAAGAGAAGAGTGGGATCAGCCGAAGACTGCATCAACGTGACCACTTTCTCAACCAATGGCTGCATAGGTTGAGAGAATACAAGGTCTAAAGGCACCTCAACCCTCAAAAGAGGAGTGGGATCAGCTGATGACTGGATCAACATGACCACTTTCTCAACCAATGGGTGCATAGGCTGAGAGACTACAAGGTCTAAAGGCACATCACCCCTCAAAAGAGGAGTGGGATCAACCAATGACTGCATCGGCATGACCACTTTCTCAACCAATGGCTGAATAGGCTGAGAGACTACAAGGTCTAAAGGCACCTCACCTTTGAAAAGAGGAGTGGGATCAGTCGATGACTACATCGACATGACCACTTTCTCAACCAATGGCTGAATAGGCTGAGAGACTATAAGGTATAAAGGCACCTCACCCCTCAAAAGAGGAGTGGGATCAGCCGAAGACTGCATCGACATGACCACTTTCTCAACCAATGGCTGCATAGGCTGAGAGACTACAAGTTCTAAAGGTACCTCACCCCTTAAAAGAGGAGCGGGATCAGCCGATGACTGCATCGGCATGACCAATTTCTCAACCAATGGGTGCATACGCTGCGAGATTACAAGGTCTAAAGGCACCTCACCCCTCAAAAGAGGAGTGGGATCAACCGATGATTGCATCGGCATGACCACTTTCTCAACCAATGGATGAATAGGCTGAGAGACTACAAGGTCTAAAGGCACCTCACCCCTCAAAAGAGGAGTGGGATCAACTGATGATTGCATCGGTATGACCACTTTCTCAACCAAAGGTTGAATAGACTGTGAGGAAACCTGAGAAGACTCAGAATCAGAAGAGCTTGCAGACCACAATCTTTGTACCTCTGGAATGCCAGGGCATAGATGAGTAAGGTGATCTCCCTTGCAAAGCTTACAAGGGAACTTAGGTTTACATCCTATCCGTCTAGGTTTCTCAACAGAATCAATGCCCCGAGCATGACTAGCAGTGGTTGGTTGCACATCTCCAACATGACTTGCAGAGGTTGGTGATGGGTCGATAACATGATTTGTAGAGGCTACAGACCTATTACCAATATGATTAGAAGTGACTGGACTTTTTCCCCCATCATGACTTGCAGAGGGTGGGTGCTGGTCTTCAATGTGACTTGCAATGGTTGTCAACTTATCTCCAACATGACTAGCAGAGGTTGGTGATTTCTTCTTCCTATTCTTTCTCTTTCTATTTCGTTTAGACTTCCAGTTACTAGTAACTGTACTTTCACCAGAGGCGGGAGAAGGAGGAGGAGACTTTGCTAATGAAGAAACATCAATAGGGTGCCCATGAATTAAGGTGCTTAGCGGAGAAGCATCAAGATCATTCGGGACATTTGGAATGGTACCCAACCAAACCGGTAATCACACATTCAACCCATGAATGTACAAAGTGGCCATCAAAGGGACACCAATGTTTCTGAAGAAGGGAAAAGCACAAGAATCCCCTTGTGAAGGGGCTCCTTGGTTGGTATCACTGGGAAATTTAGCCATGAAGATCTTATGGACAGGTTCTCTCCTTGCGGGATCGTTCAAGTCTGTAAAAGTATCACACATTCACTCTGGCAAACCAGTGTTATAAAAACAATGCCTGTACAGAGGTGGCTCCACGTTTCTAAGAGGAAGACCAAAAATTCCTCACGACCAACGGAGTGGGAGGTCTACCACCCTAGGTCAGAGACCCAAAGAAATGGTTGGCCAACTCACTATGGAAAACTATGGGGCACAGATCACACCCTAGAAAAACTCCTAAAGGCAAATCAAGCAAATGACTAACTAGTTGGAAGAACAGTTACACCAACCAACACTAGAGAAACTTACCGGTGTAAGTGCAACTCGAAAACAGAAGCACCCTCCGGGTATACTCTGCAAAGCATGGCCCGATGTCTGTCCTAGGTATTGCGGTATACCCCCACAGTCACCTGTGTATGTCACTAGAAAGATAGGGAACTAGGTTGCCAACGCGCGAACAATCACTAGGCAGGTACAATTGACAGTCAGGTAGACCACAATGAGTAGGGTATCAAGCCCAAAACCTGCCAAGGGTATCAAAAGCAAGTGGTCCAGAAGACAACTGAGGACCTCGAATGGATTCGAGACCCACGAAGCTCCGTGGCAAATGCAATCTATAGAATCCCAAGACAAGCCCTCTATATGTGTTCTCCACTACAATTGGTCCGGCTTTGGAGTGGTTATCTCCGCTACCTTTCCGCACACGACCTCATGTTTATACCCTGTGTTAGAGGGGGGTCCTGGATAAATTTCATGATACTGGACTTCTAAACTCATTAGCACAGACTCGTATGCTTGTTTTATAGCCTTGAAGAGTTTCCTCTCCAACCTAAATCAAGGCTCTAGCCTAATCTAGTTGATGGACCCTACAAACATAAAGTCTAGTAATTTTTAATTAGTGTTCTTTTTAAGGCTTGATTTACTCAAAAGGGGTATGGTAGTGCAACTGATGTTGTTAAGACTCTTTGTGAAAAATTATGAAACTTACATGAATAGTGGCAAATAATGATTATATATATATATATATATATTTTTTTTTTTTTTTGAAATGCTTTTAAAATTAGAAGAAAACACAACGCTATGCTAATTTCTTTTTCTTTTTCAAATAACAAATGCAAAGAAAATGCCAGGAAAGAAAGAGATCTAACAAACTAAGTTTTTTTATTTTTTTATATTTTCTTCCAATCAAAGCAGAAATAACCAAATATCCTAAAAGAAACTGATGAATGCACGATTCATGGCCCCCCCGGCCATGAGGGGGAATTTGTTTTAAAAATGAAACTCATTTTTCTTAAAATTTCAAGCTAAAAATAAGTTAAAAAAGATAGGAAACACAAAAAATCTTTTAAATGAAAAAGCAAGCTATGCTGGAATACAACCTAGGCTAAAACTACTTATGACAAAGGCCAGAAAGAAACAAGAAAAACCTGGGAAGTAAAAACTTGACAGGGAAGAGGACAATTGCCTCCTAAAATTTTTCTAGACAGACACACGACTGTCACTTCAACAGCCAGCGTATGCACGTGGGCTGCCCAAAGACAGGACATGTATGCACGTGTGTAGGCCCACTACAGACCGTGTGTGCCTCTGTTTCTCCTCAAAAGAAGCAAGACAAGCGGCTAAGCTTAGGAAGGGAGTACTGTTATTGAGAACCAGAATCCCTTGAAGACACAAAAACTTACTTTAACAGAAAAAGATGCAAGGAAAAAGTTGATCTGAGGTTTTTACCTGACTACGGACTGTTCAATCAGATACCTAGAAGGACCCAAAATATCCCTGAGAAGGATCACTTCTGCAAGGGAGAGGATGACTACCTCTTCCTGAGAAGGATTTCCTGGGTTCTCAAACACACAACTAGCACTTCATCAGTAGGCGTATGCACGCGGGCTGTGTGAAGGTAGGGTGTGTGTACACACATGCAGGCCTTATACAGGCCGTGTGTACCTTTATGACTTCCTAAAAAGAAAATGTAGCCAAGCAAAGAAAGCAGGGAGTACTGGTATGGAAGACCAGAATCCCTACTAGCTCAGAGTCTTGCAGAAACTTAGAAAAAAGGTGATGAAACCAATTTAAAACTACCAGAAAGTATTCCCAGAAAACCCAAGAGATCCCCAGTATGGTCGCCAATTCTATTGTGGGTGGGAAATCCCTCCTACGGACTAGCACTTAGGGTTTTATCATGCATGCAGAAAAGACCTAAAGATTCCTACTTTTTACCATCATCCCAGACCTAATCCCCATTATTCTTAAACAAATACACAGTTAAGAAGATCAAGTGAGCATACCTTATTTTCGGCGTTTGATATCGATCCCTCTTCACACTTGGTCACTCTTTGACTACAACTCTTCTCCCAAGGCTGACCTACATTCACAAAGACAAACAAACAACTCCACATGCATTTGATCTACCTATTAATGGGTTAGAGATTTCATCAACATGTACGCAATAAATAATGACAATCTCATATGGCGGGATGGGAAAAGTACTTCTTTATTATTAACTTCACTAAATGATGAAGCCGGCCACTGCTCCACAAATATGGTCCTGGGATCCTCTTTTAATATGCACCAACTGATAACACACTTGCTTCTCTTCTTCGTTGAAATCACAAAATGGTTGCAGAATCTTAGGCAGAGGGGAATATGAATTCGAGTAGACTTTCTTTACTATCTTTTTTCTCCTTTCAAATGGGACCCTTACCCCTTATTTTATAGGTTAGAAGGAGCTAGGTATTTGGTTGAATGACCGACCATGCATGGCCGAAAGGTTTAGTTAACTTACCCAAAGCTGTGTGTTCCATCAACAAATTTCCTTTTTCCGTGCTTTTGTAGGTACACACGGGCTGTATTGGGGAAGCTAGCGTGTACACACGTGCAGTAATGGAGCAGGGCACATGTACATGCATGCAGACCTTATACAGGCCGCGTGTGCCTTTATGACTTCTCGAAAAGAAAATGCGGCCAAGAAAAGAAAGCAGGGAGTACTGGTATGGAAGACCAGAATCCCTACTAGCTTAGACTCTTGCAGAAACTCAGAAAAAAGGTTACGAAACCAATTTAAAACTACCAAAAAGTATTCCCAGAAAACCCGAGAGATCCCCAGTATGGTCGCCAATTCTATTGTGGGTGGGAAATCCCTCCTACGGACTAGCACTAAGGGTTTTATCATGCATGCAGAAATGACCTAAAGATTCTTACTTTTTACCATCATCCCATGCCCAAACCCCCATTACTCATATATAAATACAAGGCTTAAGAGATTAAGTTGACGTACCTTATTTTTTGTGTTTGATGTCGATCCCTTTTTGTGCTTGGTTTTTCTTTGACTGAAACTCTCCTCCCAATGTTGACCTACATTCAAAAAAGATAAACAAAGAACTCCACATGCATTTGATCTATGAACTAATGGGTTAGAGATTTAATCAATGGAGCAATCAATATCCAAATAACGATAATCTCATATGGCGGGACGGGAAAATAAATTCTTTTATTAACTTCACATTGATACCTTACAATGATAAAGTCAGCTACTGCTCCTCAATCCTGGTCCTGGGCTCTTCTTTCACTGTCTTCCAACTGCTTTTCTCTATAATTCTCTTTGCACAAGGATGGCTAAAGGTTGGGACAAAGGGAATGCTCAATCGGGTATAGTTTATTTACTATGATTTTCCTCTTTTCAAATGGGACCCCTACCCCTTATTTTATAGGTTAGAAGGAGCTAGGTATTTGGTCGAATGACCGGCCATGCATGGCCGAAAGGTTTAGTTAACCTACCCAAAGCTGCATGTTCTGTCACCAACTTTTCTTTTTTCGTGCTTTTGTAGGTACACACAGGTTGTCTCGGGTCAGCTAGCGTGTACACGCATGTAGTAATGGAGCAGGGCGCATGGGGATTTATAAAAGGGGTTTTTAAGAAGAGTTGTTCATTAGTGTTTTGGAAAAGAAGGAATCTAAGATGGCCTGAGGCCAGGTAAGCATGTCTGGTGCAAATTAGGGTTATAACAAATGGTCAGGTAGAAGCTGTGAATAAGTTTCTCAATTCTATTCTTCAACAAATGATTAATTTGTCCAAGTCAAATTAGAATTTGATGTTATATTCGACGCTTTGGGATTATCGAACTTCTTTAAAGACTGCTACCGGTTTTCTCCTTTCCAACTCGTTTACAGGATGGAGGAAGTCTTTCCCATTGAATGTCAAATCCATTCTATGAAGTTGGCAGTGGAACTACTGCTCGACACTACACTGCTTGAGGAACGTCTTTTATATCTCGAGCAACTCGATGAGTAACGTCGAGATGTAGCCTTGGCTAATGAGGCTCATAAACAATGGGTCAAGTGTCAATATGATCGGTCCTTCTGCCCTCAGATTTTCTTCAAAGGTGATCTTGTCCTGGTCTATGAACAAGACAAAGATCCCTTGGGGGCAGGAAAGTTCAAACCCATGTGGTTCAGACCTTTTATTGTGAAAGAAGTCTTAGAAAAGGGTGCTTATCATCTGGTTTATTTTGAGGGTAATGCCTTAGCGGAGCCTAGAAATGGGCTCTACCTTAAGAAGTATTACACTTAGGTTGGTTGCCTGAGCCTGACTTCTTGTATATATGTATAGTATTTTTTTATACATTTTTGTCTTTTTGTTTTATGGATGTGTAGTCATTTATGTTTTCTTTTCACAGTGGCAGAAGTCAAGTGAATATGAAGTCTATGTTGGGTTTGCGGACGATTCTAGCCGACACACTTGGAGGATTTCTTCCACAACTTGGGTGATTTTTTCACCTGGTGGTCAGTTGCTATCATATGGAGGTATTTGTCCAAGCGAAGCAACCAATAATGATTTTGAGTACAACGTAGTG
Source organism: Picea engelmannii (assembly GCA_009831015.1). NCBI lineage: Eukaryota > Viridiplantae > Streptophyta > Pinopsida > Pinales > Pinaceae > Picea > Picea engelmannii. The sequence goes on from ML777735.1 coordinate 339,582, forward strand.
ATAGAATTACTACGTGATGCCTTGCCACATGGTATTTCTTGCCTTCGGGATTATTTAGCTGCTCAACTGGTTGTGTCCTAGTTAAATGGGGTATGCCACGTTTACGATCCCACCATTCATCGACGATTCCTTAGGGTACATCTCTTAGAACGATCTTTTGATTATATTACTTATATTCATGTTCTTGGGAGATCTAACCAACTAACTGATGCATTATCTAGTCAAGTATTAGATTGACATGTGGCTCACATGTAAAAGTAAAACACACACATACACATGTAAATACATTTGTAAAAAATGTTCATCCATAAGACATAAAATATGTATATATAATATATCAAAAAAATAATGTCATGAGTATAAAGTGGGCGTTAAAGCCTAAAAAATAGTTGGTATACATCATCGGGCTTAAGCCCTTAAATACATAGTACAAAAAGTGCCCTCGGCACACAAATGGTGCAATATTGTCTAAGGTCTAGGACTATTGGCCTTGCTATAGTGAACCACGACGTTCGCAAGATGCAGGAATAATTGGACCCAAGTCCTGGGCACCCCCACTACATGTGGCTACATGGCCCGGGGCAAGTCCTCTATCTTAGCCATGGGTATTGCACGAGTGAGAGCCATAACATTTATCTCTAGTCGCCGCAACACTCTCTCAGCCTCTCTGGTTGGGGGTCCTTCTGTAGCTGTTGGTCCTCCTGCTCTTGCTGGTCCAGCCTATGGTTGAGGACGAAGCCTGGTCCTGGTGAATTCTACTGGTCGAATTGGTCTCGTATATGTATATAACAGATCTTTAAGTTAGTAATCTGGCATTAACATAAAAAGGATAATATGTAAAACTTTAAAACTTTAATAAACTTTAAAAATGTGTTACCTATCTCGCCACACTCCTCGCCAGGGGGCATGGGCATGTCAGGATCTCTCAAGAAACTAATTCCTGCATATGGATAGTCCTCTAGGACATGAATATGACAGGCCCACCAATAAAAAAAATTGTTGTCGAAGGCCTCCTGGGTTCTTCCTCCACCCTGTCTAAAAAAAAAAACTGCCCACCTGCACAATGACAGAAAGGAGGCTATATGCCCCCGTACTGTCTCCCTCAGGCTAATACTAGGCACTCTCAAAGAAGAAGAAAGCGCATAATACCGTGCCAAACCTGAATTTCTTGTTCATCCTCCTACGACAGTCTGTGAGCTATTTCTTCATGCATGTAAGCATGGTAGTACTCCAGTCAAAAGTGGTGGCCTCCAAACACTGAACTACAAAATGCATCTGTGCACGAGAGGCCTGATGGAGTGCCGCAGATCCCGTGATTCGCCCAATCATGAAAAATACAATGCAAAGGTGGAGGCTGGTGATCTTGTGTATCGACACCTGAGAACCTACTTTCTCAGTACTAGCCTCACAATACATCTCGATGTAGTCCTAGATGTTGTATGGCCTTGGAGGAAAGGTCCTCAAACTGACCGATTCTCCTATCCTAGAGAGGTCGGTTAAGAAGTAGATATCCTCTATCATTAGGGTCAATGACCGACCCTCTAGCATGAATGCCTCTGCATCAGGGTGACAATACTCTACCAAGGCATTTAGCAACCTCAGTTGTACCCTCATGAATGGACACTAGAAGAACTTCCACACGCCACACTGTTTTAGTATAACAATGGATCTGGGATCCTCCTCTACCAAGACATCAAGTTCCTCATGCTCCCTTTCTCTCCAATTCACATACATCCAGTTGCACAAAAAGTTGGAGAGGTTTTAGTCCTTGTTTCTTTTTTTGAGCATTAAAGGAGGTGTATGCGGGCTGTCGTTAAGACAATCGCGTATGTAGGCGGGCTAAGTATTACTTTGCCAGCGTACATACACAGACTGAGCGTGGACAACTAGCGTACACACAGACCTGACCCTTTTACAAGTGTGCATGCCTCCCAAACATAAAATTAAACACAAAAAGATGAATGAAATTGAATGAGAGGCTGATTTGTACGTACTTGGTCCAAGTGTGAGGGTTTTTCGTCCACTGTAGCTCCTTGAATTTGCCTTTCGAGGAAGAGGGTTTTTGACCTTTTTTGTTATTTTCCAAGTTGCAATGGTAAAAATGAGTTGTCCACCTCCATTTACAGAATTTTTTGGCCCTTTTTCCCTAATTTGGTCCCTTTTTCCCCTTTTCTTGACTTGGTAGCTGCTTAAGTTATTTTTTGAGTTATCTTTGGGTCGTTTTTATGAACTTGTCCTTTTGGTTTGGTGATTTTCTTGAGATGGGTTACACCTATATCATCCCATGGTAAAAGTCATTTTTTCAACTATTTCATATAGGTTAGGTTTTCACCCCCTACATTTTGCATATTGATGACTTTTCCGCTTTTCCATAGGATTGATCCCACCGAAGTACGACACAAAACCTTCTCAACTGCTTTAGAAGTGTTGTAATTAGGTGGTAGAGCCTACCTCTACATGGATTCCCTAGGTAGATACTTTGCTACATTTTTGCATCCATGCTGCGAGTTTTATCCACAGGCTTGGGAGTCCTTGTTAGTCTCACCATTATTACGTATTGAAGCCTCATTCTTCTTTCTAGTCACCATTCTTGATTTTACCCACAAGACTCCCTAAAGAGCATGGTTTATTGTCTTTCAATCTTGCTTAAACTTTGAAAGCAATATCCAATGAGAGTTCATTTATTCTTTTTCGGTCTCATCTAGATTACTTGAGAAAAGAAGCCCCACTGGAGTCTTCTTTAAGACCTTTTCAGACTCTCTAAAAATGAAAAGATTTCCAAGTGATCTTGTTGCCCTTCACGCTCGCCAAACTCAAATTTTAAGGCACATTTGTCTGATGATATTTTACCCCTTTTCGATCTGGACTACTAATTTTATGAATAAAGGTATGCCCTAGGAACTTCGGTTCACTAGGAGAGTATTCTCAGGCGTAAGTTTAACCCTTTTTCTGTCTCGAGGGACTAAATTTTCGAAAAAGGAACATTCTCCTTGGTTTTGGTTTATCTCTTTTTCGAGTCTTGGAGATTACTTACGAAAAAGGAACCCCCTCAGAGGCCATAGTTAAGCTCTTTTCATACTCCCTAAATATGAAAATACTGTCGAGTGACCTTGTTCCTTTCACACTCGTTAATTGGTCCAAAAATAACATCTATTTGGCATAAGTTTAACCCTTTTTCCTTCCAATAGATTATCCAACAAAAAGGTACGCCTCGAGAGACTTCTCCTTGGTTATATTTTATACTTTTTCAGGCTAAGGAGACTAAACCTAGAAAAAGGCTATGAGTCCATAGTTAATCTCTTTTTAGACTCCTAAAAATTGAAAAGATTGCCAAGTGATCTTATCTCAATCACACTCGTTAAAATGGTTTTGAAGAGACGTCCTTTCGGTATAAGTTTAACCCATTTTCAAACCGACTGGACTAGTTACAAAAAAGGAACTCCCCAGAGTCTTCTTTTATCATTTTTTAGAGTCTCTAAATGTGAAAAAACCATCGATCTTACCTTCTCTGGGCTTTTAAAACTTCACATGGAAGGAGTCTTGTTGTGTCATACTTAATCGCATTGCATGTCTCAACCTTGCATATTTGGCCTAATGCCAACTCCATGTTGCTATCAACTGAAACTTCAAATCATTCTTTAAATGCAAGCCTTGCAACACTTTTTCCCTTGCGATATGACACCTTGACCCATGGAGGAATTTTCCCCAAGTGTCCTTATCCTGCACATGTTTCCTTGCACTGAGCATCAATATGTTCCATGCGCTTGGAACCAATTTTATTTCTTGTGACACCTATTCCTCCTTTGTAACGTAACATTCTTTTGTTCTTTTTCAATCTCGTTGAAAATTTGAAAAATACAAAAAAATCAAATATTCCAAAAAGTGGGGATGGGATATACATTCTCTTTTTTCGGAAGCAAGATAGTCACCCTTGGACAAAGGACATCCTTCTATTTGTTTTCCAAGCATTGAGATCTAGTATGACCTTAGGAAGCTGTTCTCATTACATATAACTATGTCCTCCTCTGTTTGGTTACTCTTCCAAACATATGGAGAGTTTTTGGTGCCTCATGTATCACAAACTTATGTCAATATTACGCTTCCTAAGTCTCATCATTTTTCGTGATTTTTTCCAAGGGAAGTTTTATCCAATCCGAGTCAGCCATTATGTAGTTTATCTCTTGCCTTTCATGAGTCGACCATCCCGAGAGTCTAGTCAAGTCCAGATTCAAAATATATGAAGTTTTATTCCCAAAGATCGAGATCATCCAGTCTTTCCCCGATGGCATGTCTAAGACCTTAGGGTAGTGAGTCTTACACTCCTATTGTACTCCTACCCGAGCTGTTGAATATCTTGAAGTTGTTGCTCGAGCTATGAAGTCCTCATCTCTAGCCGCAAGAATCAATGCTTCTTGAAGATGCATATTATATTGTACTTAAATACCATCAAATTATTTTGATATAGATCTGCTATGTATTGCTCATGGATACACTTTATAGACATTTATATGACATGGATTTGCAGTGTACTTAATTGGAAGCTGTGATTAGTTCATCCTAAGCATGGGTATGCCTGCCTCAGAGAGATTATCATTGTTTTGCAGATGACACCTCCCAAACTCTGGTTCCAGGCTCACTCGACTTCGTGCCTTCCCATTGGTAAAGACATTGTAATGTATTTCGACCATCAATTGATCTTCTGGCCTCACACATTAGGGGGCATCTGCTATAGTCCAAAAATTCCCTACCTATGCATACATGACCTTGGTTCAAAAAAGGGTTAAAATTATATCGAAAATACGTCTCTTCAAAACCATTTTAATGAGTGTGATTGAGACAAGATAATTCGATGATATTTTCAATTTTAAGGAGTCTGAAAATAGCTTAACTATGGAATCACAATATTTTTCTAAGTTTAGTCTACTTAGCCTGAAAAAGTATAAAATATAACTGAGGAGAACTCTCCCGGCGAGACAAGTCTCTTTTTTCTGGCACCATCTTGCTATCAACCGAACCTTCAAAGCATTCTTTAAACGCAATCCTTGCAACACTTTTTCCCTTGTGATCTGACACCTTGACCCATGGAGGCATTTTACCCGAGTGTCCTTATCTTGCACATGTCTCCTTTCCCTGAGCATCGGTATGTTCCATGCACTTGGAACCAATTTGGTTGCTCGTGACACTCATTCCTCCTTTGTAATGTAGCATTCTTTTATTCCTTTTCAAGCTCGTTAAAAATTGGAAAAAGACAAAAAAATCAAATATTCCACAAAGAAGGGACGAGATATACATTCTCTTTTTCGACAATAAGACAATCTCTCTTGGACAAAGCACATCCTTTCGTCTGTTCACCAAGTATTGGGATCTAATATGACCTTAGAAATCCATTCTCATTACATAGAGTTGTGTCCTCCTTTGTTTGGTTACTCTTTGAAACATATGGAGAGTTTGTGGTGCCTCTTGTATCACATACTTATGTCAATATTACACTGCCCGAGTCTCATCATTTTTTGTGCTGTTTTCCAAGGGAAGTTTTGTGCAACCTGAGTCGGCCATTTTGTAGTTTATCTCTTTCCTTTCATGAGTCAACCATCCCAAAAGTCCAATCAAGTCCATATTCAAAATCTATGAAGTTTTGTGCTTGATGATCGAGATCCTCCAGTCTTTCCCCGATGACATGCCAAAGACCTCAGGGTAGTGAGTCTTACACTCATATTGTACTCCTACCTGAGATCTTGAATATCTTGAAGTTGTTGCTCGAGCTATGAATTCCTCATCTCCAGCCTTAGACATCAATGCTTCTTGAATATGCATATTGTATTCTACTTAAATATCATCAAATGATTTTGATGTAGATCCGTTGTGTATTTCTCGCGGCTACACTTTATAGAAATTTATATGATATGGATTTGAAATGTACTTGATGGAAGCCATGATTAGTTCATCCCAAGCATGGGTATGCCCACCTCAGAGATATTATCATTGTTTTGCAGATGGCACCTCCCGAACTTTGGTCCGGGGCTCACTTGACTCCATACCTTCCCACTGGTAAAGATATTGTAATGTATTTCGACCATCAATTTCTCTTCTAATCTCACACATTAGGGGGAATCTGTTATAGTCCAAAAATTCCATACCTATGCATACATGGAATTGGCCTTTCCACTTACACAATTAGACAAATTACTGCTGAGGCTCCTTCTTTAAAAAAACATTTTTTGGAACATGTGCATACCCTGCTGAACTATAGCCCGCATACACACGTGAGATGCATAGCAGTTAGCCCGCATAGATACGTGAGATGCATGCTATACAACCCACATTTACCTTCATAAGTTGAAAAAAATACACAATTTCAAGGAATTCAGCGGAGTTTACAGGCTATCGAGGGTTTCCCAACCATTTCAACCATTGTATCCCATCCCCAAACAGAATAACCATATTTTTCTCATATAAAAAGAGGTCTTGGGGTCCCATTTACAACAACAAGCAAGAGAACAAGTAAACTCTACCAAAATCCCTTTCCAGCCCTTTCTCCTTATACAACCCTTTCCCTTTTCCCAAGATATCAGTTGGTTGTGAGAGGCAAGCATGGGAATGATGCACTTGGAGCAATAATAGAGTATCCTGAACCTAGTTCACGAAGCGTTTGCTGAAGAAGGTTGTAATATTTCTGATCTTCATATTGAATAAAAGAGTTCTTTCCTGTCCCAATACACTGTGTATTTATGATTAATTGATTAATGCATCCATGTCTATGTTTGAATATTGAAAGTGATAAGTAGAGATTGTATACTTTGTAGCATTGTTTTCCTAAGTTTTTGTATGTCAGCTTTGGGAGGAGACCCACAATCAAGGAAGCTGCAGAGGTGAAAGAGGTTTACACCAACCGCAAGGACCAAAGGTACACCTACTGACCTTCTTTCCTCTCTCTTTTCATTTTGTTTAGATAGTTTTGGGGTATCTTAGGAATATAACTGTCTTTTAAGGGAAGTCAATGCTCTACCTGTACCTCGACGTAGTATACAGGGATTTTCCCCACTAGCACTATTGCACAGAAAAAATGATCGTCTTTCAACTGGGACGACATTATATCAACAAACTTGACAGAGGCCATTATTGCAATTGTAAAATCCCATCTCAAGACCTTCCCCAATTTTCATATTTCTTCATATCTCATGGACATATTGTGCGTAACCCACCAGTACACAAGGATGGGTTAGGCATGGCAGTGAACTGACCCAACCATTCATATATACTACCAAGTGCTCTAGGACACAAATAAAAGACTGAATACCAAAATATTTGTGAGCACTTCCTAGCTCTGCTCTATGAATTCATCTTCTTCACACCCACTCTATGCATGACTGATAAAGCCATCGTCGTGATCAAAAGAATTGGAAATTTGTACCTGATGGAACATGGAACCTACAATAGAGTGTATAGAGCCATGAAATCCCCTCATTTACTGCCTCGATTTGTACTAGATAGATTAGTTCTTCAAGAGGTGGCATATCAGATGGTAATCCACGAAGTCGGTGGAATACTCTATAGAGATAAGAAGGAGATTTGGCCCCCACTCCCACTATACATTGGCACTTATTCTTTTTAAAAGACTAAAAAAGCCTAGGAGGAAGTAGATACTTTACTTTCGTATCATTTTGGGGAGGAAAGGTTCAGGAGACATGACCTAAAAAAGGTCGTGAAAGAACATTTTAACAATATAGGCATGGCTTGGGAGTACACATCAGAAATATGGGAAGAGGAAGAAGTATACTACGACGCTAGAACTTACGATGAATTCCTCTTCAAAAGGAAAGGTAGACACCTAGGGAGTATTGCAGATGAGGAAAAGGCACGAGAAGAGGATAGAAAGAAAGCATAAGATAAAGTACAAAGGATATCTTCCACTACTGAATCTACACAGTCTAAATTTGTAGAGGAAGAAGAAACATTGGGAGATAGGAAAATAAGAGACAAGGAGAAAGTTCACAAGAAGAAGAATGAAGCCTCAAAAAAGAAAAGGAAGACTGAAGCTGACAAAGCTAAAGCTAAAATATATGTGGTAGCCACAATTGAAGCAAAAGCAAAGGTAATTTCCCAAAAAGAGGATAAGAAAAAGGCAACAACTGAAAAAGATGCAATAGAAGCAACAACAACATAAGTATCACAAAGGGAAGCCAAGGAAACTGCAGACAAAGAAACAAAAGAAGAACATAGGAAAAAGGATGAGGAAGACAGAAACAGTCAAACAATCTCAATGGGCATCGACCTACCAGAGATATTCACAACAGGCACCAATGGTCAATCCCAACTTGGTGAGCTAGATCTGAGATTCCAAGCTCCATTTAAAGCAGCAAAAGTCCCCAATTTGAAAAAATTCACCTACGATAAATCTTCAGGAAAAATCATGCAAGAACGGGTGAAGAAGGTGCATGTGATAAGAGTAAACCCAATCTTAGTTGTTACAGAGACCCCTGTAACCGAAGATATCAGAAAATATCCCGTCGCCATAGCTTTGGCTAGATCTGCCTTCATGAGTGCTAGAGAAGATAATGTCCGAAACTTGTGCCAACATAATATGGAAAAGGAAGCAAGAATCAAAGAGCTTGAGGAAAAGCTTCAACAATTAATGGTCGATGAAAGCACCCTACAAAGCTTCAAGGTTAGTGTAGAGAAGGTCAGGATGGAATTAGAAGAGGCCATAATCAACATGTATGCTCACCTGCACATGTTCCATGATATAACTGCTATCATCATAGACCAACATAGTATGGTGGAAACAAATATCACACAATTCAACACTATCCAGGAAGGCATGAATAATATTGATACATGGATCATAGAAAACCCAGATGCACCAGTTGAGCTCTATCGCCCCTCAACCAGGGAAAGGAAAACTGACATATATGCACTAGATTGTTTCCAACAAGTGGGACAAAAGGCAGACCGAGAAAAAACTAGCTCAATGGCGATCTCTTCATGTGTAGACAAGGAAACACAAGAATTTATAAAGTTATGCCGAGCCCCCTAGCTATAAGAGCTTGGAAAGAACCTTGTAATGAAGGAACTTGCGGAAAAAGTACAAGAAAACACAAGTCGTAGATGGGAGGTCACCAAGTCACCCACCACAGTAACAACAGACCTAATAGAACAACACCTTATTCAACCAACAAAGGTCTATACTATGGTTCAAGCATTCATGGCCACATTATCAAAATACATGCAGAACCTCGATGACAATGTAGCTATGCATATGACTACCATAGAAGAGCTTACATATCACAGACTCATATCTTTGTGCGATGAACTGGAAATATGGGTAGCATACCTCCGAGACAAGAGTCCACAAAAGGATAAAATAACATATTCTAAATTGTTATTACCTACACTCTATTTTTTCTTTTCTGAACTACTTTCAATTTTGTCTTTACTATGTACACTTGTCATCAAGTAGAGGGGATACAAACAATTTTGCAACAATTTCTTTAAGGGAATGCAAGAAGTCACAAGAGAGTTAGAAAAAAATATATAAATGTAGGAATATGCCCACTTTGAAGGGGATCTTCAAGCTTGGTGTACACTCGAGAACTATTTTTGGAGAAAATACAGAGTTAATTAATATTGAGAAGCCTTCAGGGTCAGTCTTTAACATAAATGAATATTTTCATGTGTTGCTATTTTTTTTTTGCTTTGAACTACTTCAAACGAGATGTATGTTGTTCACATGGACTGCAAGGACATTTGTTGCTAATAGACTTTTCTAATGTAGTTTATGCTTCTCTTGTAGTGTTTCTATTCTTTCTCATATTACACGTCCTGAGCATTTGAGTTGTAGTGTATGCCGGAATATAACTTAGACTTTTTTGGTTGTATATTTGTATGCATATGTTTCTAAATTTTGTATCTACATGATAGCTATTTGATTAAGGTTTAAGAAGAATTTAATTTCATTTACAACTCTTCTGATAATAATAGTCTGCTTTTAGCTAGGATAAGATAGGATAAATTAGTATTAGATTGAATTGCATTTCATACATAGTCTTCATCCACATCTTTACATTGCATAACCATCCATATTCACCCTCATACCAACAATGGTAGCTGGGCCATATTTTAGATGGGCCTCCTAAACCAAATGGTGCATAGTCTAATTGAGATCATGTATGAGGGAGTACCCCTTACTATTCCAAGGCAAATTCTACCCTGTCAACAAGAAGCACACCCAACATTTGGTTATGAAGGTTATTTTAATCCCACTAATTTCACTTAGTCCTTTGATTTAGAGGTTTTTTTAATCAAAATTTTAGCTAAATTCATGTTTAGGGGCTATCCACTCTCTCTTAATCCCGCAAAATCAGGAGATTGCAAGTGAAATCGCCCCTAGAAAAATCGTTAAGTTGCACAAATGGGGGAACTTGTCCAAGAATATTATTCTTATTTGGCCATTTGTTCCTCTAGAGCATGAAAATTCACATGTGTGTGTATATGTGAATGCATTCAAACTTTGAAATCAGGTGGGAGAAGCTTATTTGAATAATGTATAATGGGCTTGATGGAGACATCATTTCCAATCAATCAATTGGCATTTTTAACGATGAGTAAGGGGCCCAATGGGGTCATCAGGCCCGAACAATGAATCAACACCTTGGAACACTTAATTGATGAGCTAGGGCCTTGATGGAGGCATTGATCCTAATCCTCAAATAGTCCCTCTCGAACACTTTAAACTCCTCGAACCTCATGCTGAGATTCTTGCAAGATTTCCATGATGACATTGAGATTTTCTTAATGATGTGGAGATTTATCCACGTGTTACCTTCCCATGGGGCCACCTTCCATGTTAAGGTTTAAGCTATTATTAGGTTTCTTTTCAATTTACTGCATAACCATAGCATAGGTAGGATCATTGCGAAATACACAATCACAAGAGACACATCATTTATCCTGGGAAACTCTCATGGGGGAGAAAACCCAACAAAAACTTCCTTAATATAGATAGCCAATACAATGCCAAGAGAATAAACCAAACAATACATGAAGTCCTCTCCCAATAATGTGCCTCTCTCTCTCTTTCTTATTCTCCAACTGTAGCTCCAAACTTGCGCTCTGATGAACAAGTGAGTGAGTGACCAAATGAGGCACTAGTCTCTCTTATTTATATAATCTGGAAGGCGCTGAATTGAGGTGTCTTTTCACTGGCAGGGCTGACTTCTCATTCTGGGTGGTTATAACCACCTTAATATATTCTAGGGGTCGACTTCTCATTTTGCCTATTAAAATTAGGGTTTGACCTGTTATCACTGTAATAATTTCTTGGAATCTAAGACTTGAGATTTGGCGGAATGCTAAATCAGTATAGAGGAGTGTTAGACTAGAAGGTGGGGTCATATCTGGCAGACATGGTTAAAATTGGCGAAGACATAGGAGTGATGGGACCCGACGAGCCATAGATCTTGAGTAGCCCAGATTGATGGTCAGGAGACATATCGGGTGAGGAAATAACGTGGAGGTTAAGCACTAGAGAGCGGACCAAGGAAAATACCACGGTTTCAACCCATAGACATATGGCACCTCCAGAAGCATATTGGGGAGAAAAGCGGGTGAGCGCGAAACCGCTCAACTACACCCTGATATCACGTGTCCTAATATCATTAAATATGTCAAATCTAAAGATCACACGTGGAGAAGGAAAAGTGACGGCTGGTCAAATCATCTCACACCACTTGTTTGAGTACTTTTCATTCGTGTAATGCCAGGTGAGCGCCACCAGATAACCAACTCGAAGGCTCATCATTCAAAATATATTGGCCAAACCTGATAAATCGACGTACTTGCAAGTACTCTTGTCAATAGTTCATTATTGGCACTCAATGATGATTGTCATTCAAAACACGGGTTGTATTACTCTATTTTGGGCAATTAACGTTCTATTTCAGAATGGGGTAATCACCGGTCGAATCATTTAGCTAAATAACATAAGTTCATGCTTTCTGTAAAACCAGGGAAAATAGATACGATAGACCAAGTGGCCTCCAATGAACCAGGATTTTCAACTAATATGACATTCATCATTGAATAAGAGAGAGAAACTGGTTGCTCGAATCTTAGCAACGAAATTTTATACAAATCTTTCGGGAGAGCCAGGAGTGGATGAAGAGGTCATATTAAATCCCATCATGAAGGATATAATCATCAATGGATACAAAGGTGAACACCATACACGAGCTGACAAGAGGAAACATAGCAAGCGTATAAGACAAAGGTAAAAGTTGAGGTGGTCGAAAGCGTTGGGGAAAACCAACCTGCATGGCTTGATACGTTAAAAGAAGAAATTGCTAAGATGAAATAGATTGCAGGATAAATTTAGTGTGTGTTAGAGAATTTTGTAATAATATTGACAAGTGGCCTTCAAGGAAAAAAACCTCAAATATGTCAGTTTTGTTTATAACGCCCCCTAGAAAATAGGAGTTCGGTTTACATTACTTTTTTGTAATCGACAACTATTTTTGGAACTTTGGGGAAGATGATTCGTTTTGAATCCCGGATGTAATCTACCTATATATAATATTACAAAGATGAAAAAATGGTTGGACAGACTGAAGAGGGGCCTGCCCTTGTAGCAGGAAGACTTTGTAAATCCATGGAGCTAAAGTGAATATACAATGCATAAGCATTTTGAACTGTTTATGTTAAGGTCCTAACTCGCACATAGGTAGATCAATGTATTCAGATGTAATAAAGGTCAATATTAATAAGACCTTTCAATAAAATAGAATAAGGCGGATGTAAGAAGACCTAATAGAAGCTTCCGCTTCTAGAAGGATCTTCCTCTAGATGCTTCTTTTTAGTATAAATAGGAGTCGAGGGTATGAGAACTCTAGCTTGGATATTATTGTAACAGAGCGCTGCTCGATTGGAGGTTGCCCCCTCGAAGAGGCCTGTGAAAATTGCTATCTGATTCAAAGTGCTAATTCTGTTGCTATTTCGTATATCATTTCTGTGTATTGTGAAGATTATGCTGGATATTTTACTGTTATTCTGTCATTTCTAGCATTTCGTTTCTGTTCTGCATATTTTATATATCTGGTATCTTGCAAGTGGTATCAGAGCACTT